>JAEANM010029824.1:0-10116 GCA_017656035.1 Myanophis thanlyinensis | reverse complement strand
TGTGGGAGCGCACCGGTCGGCTGGAGGCTGATGGTGGCAACAGGCGGTCCCGTAAGTACCCAGGTCCCAAGCCATGGGATTGAGCAATGATTGCTCAAATGATTGAGCAAACCATGAGTAAAGATTGAGCAAGTCATTTAAGTGAGGATCTTTTAATGACTTCCTGCTGGCTTCCCCATTGTTGCTCGTGGGAAGCCAGCAGGAAACCAGCAGACTTCCCATGGCCGGCTGGGGAATTCTGGGAGTTGAAGTCCACAAGTCTTAAAGTTGCCACGTTTGGAGGCCTCTGGTATAGAGGAAAGATGGCTGCTATGATCTTCCTTCTCCCCTTCTTTCATCAACTCAGCTGGCAACTATAATGTTTAAACATCTGGTCTCCATAAAGTCTGTTGCATGCCCTAAAGTTTTTTTTTTAAATTATTATTACATAAATTGTTTTAACCTCAAGCTTCTTTTGAAAGTTCTCTTTCTAGTACACACTCCATCTCTTTCTCGGCGCACAGATTTTGCCAAGTCAATCTGAGCTCATATAATCCAAGAGATACTCAAATAACCTCCCATTCATCTGCCATACAAAGAATCAAAATCATATGGCTCAGCTGAACGAAACGGATAACAATGCACAGATCCTTCGTGCCAGACTGGATTCATTTCTTTTTTTCAGTTCAGTTCCTAGCAAATTCAGGATTCTGCTTCCCATTCTGCAATCACAATGCCAAAGGACCAAACATTCTGGCCATGTGTACACAATTCCACTTTTTACAGCCAGAAACTCTGAAAGCTGTAATTAAAACCACACCATTTTCCACAAAATCCTTATTTTTGCATTTTTCTATCAGCGCGTTGCCACATTTAAAGCCATAACAAAGTCTATAGGAGTCCAGGCAGAAGACAGGGAACCGGTTCTTCCAAAAAGACATTGGACTGCTTAGTCCAAGATTTGCAGATGCTGCCTAAGCCAAGAACGACCATTTATGCATTATAAAAAATATTGCTCGTGCCTCTAGGATGTAAATATTGGAACGCCTATCACGGAAATCGAAATACAACCAATGCTGTAAAAACATCATCTTCACCTGACCAAGATGCTGATATTTGAGGGACAGCTAATATTTGCTCTGACTTTTTGCTGCAAAATATTGTGAAATTAAATGGCTGGTTTATCCATTGTGTCTTAATTTGCTTTGCTATTGGAAACTGCCTTGAAGGGGAAAATACTCAGGAGAACGCCAAATCTTTGTACGGTAAGAAACACATGAGGGAAGGAAGGGCAACGTAGCAATGCAATTCTGGAATGCAACTCCTGAAAATTTCTGGAACGTGAAATGGAAAGAGCTACGGAGAGTGAGTTGAAAGCAAGCAAAGCATGGCTTTTGGGTACCTAGCTTCCAAGAAGCTCCTTGATATCCTGCTTAATCATCTTCTCTTGGAAGCAGAAGAGTTGCCGTTCTCTTCCATTCTACTCCCTCCTCACTGCCTTTTTAACTAGCTACTAACACTCACTCTTTATGCATCTATTTATTCCATTCGTAGGGCCGCTTAGCTCAGCAAGCGACTCTGGACAGTGAGCAGTCTTAAAATGAATTTTAAAAAATTTCCCAGAAATAGTAATAAATAGTAATAAATAGTAATAAAATTAAAAAGGGTAAAGGTGTCCCATGTCCAATCATGTCTGACCCTAGGAGGAACTGCTCGTCTTAGTTTCCTAGCTGAGGGAGCCAGCATCATCCAAAGATGCTTCCATGGTCCTGTGGCTGACGGGACTATACGCTAAAGCACACAGAATGCTGTTACCGTCCCACTGAAGTAGTACCTATTTATCTACTTGCATTTTCATGATTTCAAACTGCTAGGTCAGGGGTGTCAAAGTCAAGGCCACAGGCTGGATACGACCCACAATGTGATTGGATATGGCCCGTGGAGCCGTCCTGGTCTACTCAATGCAAAGAGGAAAGATCAGTCCAGCATGGCTTCAGCCTGGTCTACCCAGTGCGAAGATCATGTCAGCATAGTGTGAAGAGGAAAGATCATGCCAAAGTAGCTTCGGCCCAGTCTATGCAATGCAAAGAGGAAACATGACAGCAGTTTGGGGAGTGACATTAAGCTGGCTACACCCACCCAGTTGGCCACATCCCCCAAGGTCAACCACAGCCCTGATGTGGCCCTCAATGAAATTGAGTTTGACACCCCTGTGTAGGTGGACAGGAGCTGAGACAAGTAACGGGAGCTCACCCAGTCATATGGTACTTGAGTTTTGAACTGCCCACCTTTTGGTCAACAAATCCAGTGTCTTAACTGTTAGGCCACTGCACCCCACCAGAAATAGTAATAATACCAGTAGTAAATAAGCATAACGAAGAATAATATTATTGAATAATTATAATAATAGGTTCCTTGGGTGCAATCCCTAAACAACTGGTGCACCACCAGAACTCCATCAGCATTGATAACATCACCATCAGTCAACTGAAGGTCCTGAGATACGTCTTGATATATTGGGTAGAAGTATTCTTTGACTTGATTCGGTAATAAACTGGAAGCTTCCAAAATTCCCAAGTATTTGTAACCTACTTTTGACTTTGCTGCCTTTGTCAAATTTTCATGGATAGCTATATTCCATCCTCTTCAACAATTTTGCCTGCCTTTTTGCTACGGTGATTATCATTACTTTAAACTAAGTGATTGAAATATTTTCAACGGAGGGTTCCAAAATATTAGAAGGTTTTGTGTCATCCTTAGATGTTGGCCACACTCCATTTTCCGTGCCCTGAGGGAATCTCCATATCCTTCGGTCCAAAGATTGGAAACCACAACTCTAATTCAAGCTGTGCCACAGCCTTAGCTTCTAGCTCCAACAGTTGAACTCAGAAGATCTATTCTGAAATGTCTCAGAGACACCCACAATTCCAGTCTAATTGGATCGGGGCGCTCTTCGCACAGTCACTTCTGCCCTCGTTATCTCCCGCCTAGACTACGGTAATGCTCTCTACATGGGGCTCCCCTTGAAGAGCATCCGGAGGCTGCAGTTGGTGCAGAGTGTGGCCGCGCGGGTGATTTTGGGGGCTCCTCGGAGCTCCCATATTACACCTCTCCTGCGCGAGCTGCACTGGCTCCCTGTGGCCTTCCGGGTGCAATTCAAGGTGTTGGTTCTTACCTTTAAAGCACTCCATGGCTTGGGACCCAGGTACTTACGGGACCGTCTGTTGCCACCATCAGCCTCCCGCCGGTCAGTGCGTTCCCACAGGGCGGGCCTCCTTCAGGTGCCATTGCCTGGATGTTGTCATCTGGCGGCCCCAAGGGTTCGAGCCTTCTCTGTGGGGGCACCCTCCCTTTGGAATGAATTGCCCCCGGAGATCCAGACCATCACGGACATGCGGACCTTCCGGCGTGCATTAAAGACCCATTTGTTTCAACAGGCCGGTCTGGCCTACCATTAGTCTTGGGATTGTAATTGGTTTTTAAAAAAATTTAAATTTTTATAATTTTATAATTTTAATCAACCACTTAATTTTATATTTTTAATCTGTTTTTAATTGTTGTTGATTCATTGCCTTGTTTTTTAGATGGTTGTACACCGCCCCGAGTCCCTTCTCGGGAGAGAGGCGGCTTAAAAATTTGAATAAATAAATAAATAACTTTGATAGTGAGCCTAGAAACATTTCCAAAGAGCTGAGTTGGCTGCTGCATGTGTGAACTAGCCCCTTGTCTCAGAGACTTCAAAGCAT
This sequence comes from Myanophis thanlyinensis, assembly GCA_017656035.1. Taxonomy (NCBI): domain Eukaryota; kingdom Metazoa; phylum Chordata; class Lepidosauria; order Squamata; family Homalopsidae; genus Myanophis; species Myanophis thanlyinensis. Next base: position 6,391 of record JAEANM010029824.1, on the reverse strand, counting down.
CCGCAAACACAGTTAAGAAAGAACGTTAAATTAAAGAGATTTGCTTGCTAGAACAGCCTGTTCCCGACAGAAGCAATATGAAAAAGCATAATTACAAAGCCATGCCTATGTACACAAAGAATGTAGAGATTCACAGAAAGCCGGTTGATACAGCTGGGCAACAAATTGCCTGCTTAATCATCTGAGTTGATGCCAGCAACGGACTGAGCCTTCAAAGGCTGAGAAGAACCATCAAATGCCTGTCTCATCTCATTTTAAGCATCTCAATCCAACTGGTATGTTAAGACTGAGGATCCTGGGCTTTTTAACACGGGAAAAAATGGTAACTTTAGAGTGAGGCACCCTGGGGTCTGACTCTAACAATAGAGACTTCTCTTTGTTCTTGCAAAACCAGTCTGCTGATTCTTCTGATGTTTGTTTATGGGTTATTTAACCATCATCACCCTCTAAGATCAGGGACATCAGTCTCCGCTCTTTGCAATCCCTTACTGCAGCTTCCTGTAGCCCCCGAGACGTCCACGGAATTTGGGTGAAGTAAAGCGATTCCTTTCAAAGGGATCTTTTGGTTTTTTTCTGAAAAGGAACTGGCTGAGGAATTCTGGGAGTTGAAGTCCGCAAGTTGCCAAGGTTGGAGATCCCTGATTTAAAACCAAATCGGTCTCACGGCAGCTAAACTCAAAAGGACGTTGGCATCACTCGTGAGCCCGACCCAGCTGATTCACGAGCAAATGTCAAAATCTGCACGTGCGTTTCTACCCACATTCAAGAAGCGCAAAGGGCATGCCTGATATTTGTAGCCTTTCAAAATAACCCGAAGGGGGTCACCCCGAGAAAGACGCTGCCATTTCAATGCAATGCTGTCCCACCGTTCGATTTCTAGCTGCGTTGGTGAAGCTTCGACACTGGGATGAGGGCTGAAACCAGAATTCCCAGCAATGGGGAAAAAAAGGGTTGCCCCAAGTTCCATTAAGTCTCCAGCTGCAGGAGAAGACCAGGGAAGAGTCAAGCACACCATCAGTTTGGAATCCCTTCACACCCAAAAGAAATCCAGCTCTCCTTAAATTCCGTTGACTCTTATCTACCGCCAATATGCCTTGACCGTTGCCAGTTCTGATTCTTGTAGACAGCTAGCAGGGAATAAACCTGTATTCATTTGAACAACTTTGGTTCTTGGTTTCTTGCAGTTGACACCAACCTTTCTAATGAAAACTGAATTAAAGTGGCTCCTTTTCCACTAGAGGTGAGCCAGAAATGAACCAGTTCAGATGGGGTCAACAGGTTGCTTGGCCTTCGTGGTGGCCCAGACAAGAAATACAATCATGAAGACTAGGTCTATCTTTATTGTAAGGTTGCATGACCAGAATCATGCAAGCACATCTGTCGTTCTCTTGCCTTTATTTTCCAGGAATAGGGAGCAAATGTTTCCCACGCCTCTTTTCTGCTTCTGTGGTTTGAGATAGTTTTTGCATGATAGCTGTCTAGTCTATAGTTCTTCCTCCTGTCTCCAAGGACATTCGCACATACCATTACAACAGGAGTGGCAATGTGAAGTCACAGTGGATGTGGAAGTGCCTTGATGGGGAATAACAATAACAGAGGGATTTCATAAAACAGTCTTATGGCATCTTAAAAACTTTTAAGATTTATTGCGGCTTAAAACATTTATGAAGATCAGATAAATAAGCCAGTTGTTCTCCTTACCTGCCAACTATACAGATACGTGGATTTGAGAGGGCAAATGCGGGATTGCAAAGTGTAAGTACACATTGTACATTTCACTGCTGTTGTGAATGACCACTGTGTTTACTCTGTGTACACAATACCGACTGCCCTTGCTACAAGGTTCTTTTTTGTGTATTTGCAAAGAACAGGCAAAAGCAGAATCATTTCCACAAAATGGATAGGTAGTGTGAGAATAAAGGATTTGCGGTGCATGCATAATTTCACTGCTCTGAAATAATCTAGCTCATAGTTGCAATATTATTCCATCACAGGGGAAGGGACAATATCACGGCACAAAGTACCAATGTTGAAATGGTTTCAGAGGAGCCAACGATCACAACTGAGCCCAAACTTTCGGTTGTTAAACGAGACATTTGTTCAATGAGTTTTGCCCCATTTTGCAACTTTTCTTGCCACCGTTAAATTGGTTAGTAAGCTGGTTGTTGCAAAAGTACTAACAACTTAACCGGGTTGTTAAGTGAATCTGGATTTCCCATTGACATTGGTTGTCAGCGAAGGTCGCAAAAGGTGATCACATGACCCTCGGGGGGGACACAGCAATGGTCATAAGTATGAGTCAGTTGCCAAGTGTCTGAATTTTGTTGGCATGATCATGGGGATGCTACAAAGGTTGTAACTATGAAAATGGTCATGTCACATTTTGCAGCGCTGTTGTAACTTTGAACGGTCACTAAATGAACTGTTGTAAGTCGAGATCTAACAGTATGTCACCATGTGCAACTTGGAAGAAAAATATTTGTAGCAAGATCCTTATAACAGACAGCAAGAGAAATCTATCCTTTTTTAAAGCAATTTCTTTTGTTCCATCTAATATAGAATTGTGATCATCAAAACTGGCAGCCTAAGATAATTAGGTCTAAGGCCCATGAAAGATACACGGGAGACTCTAAAATCTGTCTTCTCAAGACTGGAGAAAATGCAACATCTCAATGCTTTCTTCTCTCCCACAGTCGTGTTCATCCAAGTTATTATTTTTCTTCTTCCCTCAAACTTTAGAAAGAATTTAGGCGTGGAAAGAATCAATTTCGCTTATTCAAAATGAGATGGATTTCGATCTGTAAAATGTTGTCTGGTTGCAGAATGGGGCACATTTCATGAGGAATGCCAAGGCATAAAAATAAGGAACAACTGTATTTCTTGATTGCTAGATTCTTGAACTCAGAAAACTATCTGACTTAAGGGACAATGATTTAACTCTATTAACTCAAAATCCAAGTTAATGCCAGTAGTTGTCTCAAATGCTGGTAACCCTTTATTCTAAGTAGAGAATAGTTTGGTCAGTCGTTTTCCAATGTTTCCTGTACCCACTACACATGCACAAACAGAGAGTTAATTTTTAAATGTTCACCCTATGAAGCTACTGGAGTTCAAATTTACGTCTACCAATGCTAAAAAAGAGTTCATTCAGTAACTTCTCAAGATAGGAAATATAACCTTTTCTATGTAGCATGACAAATTCACTCACGGGGTGCCTGTGTGTGTTATACCACTATTATTATTCATTTGAGTTTATCAATAACCCATATCTAATGGATTCTCAATCTAAAAAGAAACAAACACTAACATTTTCCTATTTTCCAGTTCAAAAAAGATTAATACGTGTACAGAAAATCCATTAGTGAGCATCGGTGGGTCCACTGAATCACTACGGTAGTACTTTTTTCCTACAGGGTTTATTCTGTTCTATCTTAGCTTTATCTTGACATGGGCATTTTATTTTCATTGTGCAAATATAGAAACACTGCATTCTTATCTGTTGGTGTTTTTTTTTTGATGGGAGAGAAGCTGTACTAAAACTATTAAGTTATATTGACCATTTGCAGGATTTATGTTAGACAAATGTTTTCTTTTCCCCTCTTGCTTTTCCATGTATATTATTAGATGAGCTATTAGATTAACAGAGAGACCTTCTAGGTCATCTAGTCCAACCCCCGCTCTACCCAAGCAGGAGACCCTATACCATTTCTAACCAATGGCAGTCCAGTCTCTTCTCGAAAGCTTCCAGTGATGAAGGTCCCACAACTTCTGAAGGCAAGTGGTCCCATTGGTTGATTGCTCACACAGCCAGAAAATTCCTCCTTATTTCCAGGTTGAATCTCTCCTTGGTCAGTTTCCATCCATTATTCCTTGTCTGGCCTTCTGGTGCTTTGGATAATAGCTTGACCCCCTCCTCTCTGGGGCAGCCCCTCAAATATTGGAAGATGCTCTCCTGTCTCCCCTGATCCTTCTCTTCACTAGACTCGCCAGGCCCAGTTCCAGCAACCATTCTTTGTATGTTTCCAGTCCTCTCATCATCTTGGTTGCTCTTCTCTGCACTCTTTCTAGAGTCTCAACCTCTTTTTTTATAGTGTATATATATATCTCCAAAACTGGATGCAGTATTCTAGGTGTGGCCTTACCTAGAATTTATAGGTAAGATGATTTAGAGATGATTTATGATGATCGCTGAGCTATGTGTTTCGTCTAACCTCGTTGGAGAAAACGAAAACTGATCTAGATCCTACCTGTCTATTTACACTCGCAAAGAGCTTCAATTAACCAACTACCAGAGGTTTATATAGCCAGTTCTTGACTTACGAGTTCGTTTAGTGATTATTCAAAGTTGTTGGTTGTTTGAACAGCCCTTGCAGTCAGGAAATCCATCTTTGGGTCTATTTTTGCAAAGCTTCCACCCATTGCTCAGGCATGGGGGCAGCAACAGTTCCATCTCAAGTGTGTGATACTCTGTGGGGCTGCAGCTTTTTGCAATAGGCCCCATACAGGGCACACCGAGATGTTCTAAGTGGGAACCAAAAGTTGGTGAAAATCACCACTGTGGAAGGCAGCTGTCTCAACTGTATATTCCAGCTCTCCTCTTTCATTTCTGCTCATTCTGATTTTCCTCCCAGCTGGTGCTTCTCGGTTAGTTACGACCCAGGCAGGCTGGCAAGTTACCCGTCCAACCGTGCCAAGGGAAGTAGTAGAACAATACACAGTGCCATGCAGATGCCAACAGCAGCCAACATTCCCAGCCAGCTTGAGTGAGTGGCAGCTGGATTGGGTGGCCCCTGTGGTTTATCTTCATCATCTGGTGATGATTTGGGTGTATATGAACTTTCTGAGCTGTATGTAGCCTGAAATACCAATTTTGTTCTTCTCGTAAGGTTAGGTTAGGTTAAACCAAGTTAATTGGCTTCTGAAATTCATTTTTGAACGCAGTGAACTTGGAATTCAATCCCACTAACTTAATATTTGCAGAATGCTGACTAATATTGACGACAAGCAAATTCATATTTTCTAGATCCGTGCAGTCTGTTTGGCTGGCACGACCAAGCAGCCAAATTTTTCATTTCTTCCTTGGCAACATGCTGGCTCCTGGGATAAATCATCATTTTTTGTTTCCACTGGCTTTCCAGCCTGGGCATTTTCTTGTGGCTGTAGAGACAGTTCACAATGGCATTCGACATAAAAGAAGTCCATGACAATAGCTGTGTAAAGTTGTGATGTATTAGACAGAAGCGATCGTATCACTTCTGTCTTCAAAGATTGTTATTCCCAAGTCTTGACAACTTAGAAGGTTGGAATAGAAAAGAAAAAGAAAATATTTCAAGAAATGGGTCATTTTATGAAGAAGCTTTCATATGAAATATCCACCGAGTTTCTTTCTCCCTTCCATTAAATACTGTGTCCTTCTTCAAAAGCAGGTTTTTTTTCCAGCAAGGAATGTCTTAGGATCTCTTTAAAAACAAATGGTTTTTGACTTATCACCATTCGTTTAGTGACCATTTGAAGTTACAATGTCACTGAAAAAAGAGATTTACAACTGGTCAATTTACAATGTACAATCATTGCAGCAACCCTATGAACGCATGTTCAAAATTCAGACACTTGGAATCCAGATTTGCTTAATAATTTTGGCAAAAAAAGTCATAAAAGAGCCATGGTGGCGCAGTGGTTGGAATGCAGTATTGCAGGCTAACTCTGCCCACTGTCAATTCCATGTAAATGAGACATTCCTACCGCATTTTCACGGTTTTATTTCTTGCCCAGTAAGGGGTGCAATGGCTCGGAAGTTAAAAGTTGTTGAGTTCGAAACCCGAGCGCTGTGCAACGGGCTGAGTTCCGGATACTTGTCCCACCTAGCAGTTTGAAAGAATGTGAATGCGAGTAGATTAATAGGTACCACTTCGGTGGGAAGATAACAGCATTCCACGCACCTCAGCATATAGTCATGCTGGTGGCCGCAGAAATGTCTTCAGACAATGCCGGCTCTCTCGGCTAAGAAACAGAGATAAGCACTGCCCCTACAGTCAGATACAACTGGGCAGGGGAAACCTTTATGTTTATCATTAAATTTCTTGCCCAGTGGCATGGAGATTGACATAGTCCTAATTCTTATTTCATAACAATAACTCTCGGACCAATAGACACATTTGGGACAATACAAACTGTTTTTTATCCAAGCTGATCAGGATTTGGCTGTCCCCATTTCCTGCATTGGGAAGTATAAAATATGACCGTATCATCCTGGGTACTTATGGGACCACTGACTGACTGACTGACTGTTGCCACCATCAGCCTCCAACCGACCTGTGCGTTCCCACAGGGCAGGCCTCCTTGGGGTACCACCGTCGGGTCGATGTCGCCTGACGGCCCCGAGGGTTCGGGC
>JAEANM010029823.1:0-10117 GCA_017656035.1 Myanophis thanlyinensis | reverse complement strand
CCAAGCTGTTCCGTCCCCTCCCCCGATCCGGTGCCTGATTGACGCATCGACGCCCGCCCTCTCCCCGCCTTGACTGCTTCGCATTGGCGCGCCTCTCGAGCGGCCCGCCCACTCGCCATCGCCATTAGCCGCTGCTTCAGAAACGCTGATGTAATTCCCACTCCAGTTCTATGGAAACAGAGACTCGGCTTCCTAGCGCCTTCTGGGTAGCATGGTTTTGTCCCGCCCATTTGCCGCAGTCTATGAGGGAATTTTTCTTCGCCGCTACTACAGCTCCCGAGATGCCCCGCGAGGGCGAAGAGGAGAATGAGAAAATGGAGGGGGAGAGAGAGAGGGAGAGAGAGACGAAGAGGGCTTTCTCGAAACGGGAGGAGGGGAGGAGTTCGCGCCTGCGCCAACAGGCCCCGGTGGCGCATTTTCCCTCCATCAGGCGGGGGAGCGTTCTAGGCGGGAGGGGAGGGGCTTGTGCTTCTGGCTACTAGAGTGAGGCTGGCCGAGGAGTGGCTGAGGCCGGTGAGGAAGTCGAAGAGGCCGCGGTAAGGTTGAAGCCGCCGCGCCGCTGAATTTCGTTCCACTTGTTTTTTTCCAGAGAAACAATTGTTCGCTTCCAGAGCTTCTTCTAGTCGAGCGGCGGGATAATCGGCGCCTCCTTTCACCCACCCCCCACCCTGCTCTATTTGCTGCCAGGTCTCTTGTCGCTCCAGTAGAAAAGGCCGTTGGTCCTTTACGAAAGAGAAGTTGCCCATTGGTAAACAGCCGGGCAGGGTGTTGGCGCGCTCGCTTAGCTCCTCTTTCGGTGTTTTCGCTTGAGCTGACAGGAAAAAGGGACGGCTCTTCTGTGCAACTATGACTGCCGGCTTCCCAGGATTAGTTGTTGAGAGGCTGGTCTCTCTTAATAAGAGCCTTTTTTGCCTCTTCTTTTGCCAATTTGATTTTTAATAGATGTTGGGGGAGGTGTATGTACTTTTATTGTTCAGTTTGAGGAATTGATTTAGTGTAATTTAAAAAACGAAGATCTGTTTTGTGGGTTTTCTTTTAAGTACAAAATCTCGTTATTTCCTACAGGCAGAAGCAGCTCGTTAAAATATTGATACCTTTTAGTGCCTTTTCATTCAGTTTCTAAAGTGTATTTCGGGCTATATTGATATGTTTTTAGTTAAGTACATTATCGAATTATGTCTTGGTGGTGGACTCTTTCATATTTTTAAATTGTAAGATGATGCCTAAGAAAACAAGTTCAGACTTCATCGTGAAAGGGAAATAGGCTATACAAAATTTTTGTTAGTTATAAAAACAGCAGATCCGAAAGTAAGGTAGGGTTAAGTACTTTAATTAACCATTTACTGTCAAATATTTAAGGAAGATTGACATTTTATTTCAGCAGTCAATGTCAAATTTATTTAATATTTCAGTAGTTTAGTAAATTAAATTGATACTCTTTTATTACACAAGTCAGTATGAGTTTAGGGTGTAAGTTTTAAAAGTAGATTCACAAACCATGTAGTTTTGAAAGTACAATAGTAGTACTCCATTATTTATTTAAGATTTCAGCAGTTTAGTAAATTAAATTGATAGTTTTATTACACATCAATATGGAGTTTGTGATATGAGTTTTAAAAGTAGATTCACAAACCATGTAGTTTTGAGAGTACAATAGTGGTACTACTTGACTTGCCACAATTGAGCCCAACATTTATATAGGTAAGCGAAACAATTAAGTGATTTTGCCCCATTTTACAACCTTCCTGTCCATAGTTAATTAAGTGAATCACTACAGTTAAGTTAGCAACATGGTCATTAAATGAATGTAGCTTCCTTGTTGACTTTGCTTGTCAGAAGGTCACAAAAGGTGATCACATATCCCTGGGACACTGAGCCATCATTAATATGAGTTGGTTGCCAAGCATCCAAATTTGGATCATATGATCATGGGAATGCTGCAATTATCTTAGGTGTGAACATAAGTCACTTTTTTCAGCGCCATTATAACTTTGGTTTATAAATGAACTGTCGTAAGTCGAGGACTATGTACTATAGGTTGAATTTGACTACCAATGAGTGGCTGCAGGGAATAGTGTTGTATATACCTTTTCCTTTTTCTGTTTGATAGTTTTGAGTGCTCAATCAAGTTTACTATTCCATGAAAAACTACAGTTCAAATCCTGCTGACATTTCTCAAGTTGCAAATAATTTGCAATTATTTTATAAAAAGGACATTGGTAAATGTGCAGCCCTACCCTTGTCATGCATTGATTTATAGTTCACTTAATTTTGGCTTACAAGATTTTTGTGAATTCCATATTAGGTACCTGCTTAGTTTAGTGTGCATTTATATGATTGAGGCTTTATCAGTTCAGATTATCATTTCAATACATAGATTTTGATCCATTATGAATTTAGAGTGGGTTGTTAATCTGGTCATTTTATTACAGTTAAAATGCTGCAATAGTATATACTATTCTTGTTATTGTATATAAAACTAAAACTATTGGAAAATAGAAATTGTATGCTAGGAAACAACTAGTTAGGTGCTAGACAGGGAACAGTGTGATTGGCAAAGGCCATATTATGACTGTAGGTTCTGTATTTAAATTGCATGAGACAAATTGTTTTAGTGCATATCAGCTGCAGTGCAGTAAAAAACCTTTAGAGAGAAGGGAAAAAGTTTAAAAGCTCAAACAAGAACTCTTAATAAATATTTGAGAATGTTAATTGTCCCCTATGAAGTACTTCAGTCTGAAGGATGAGGCATTATTATTAGATTTACTAGTATATAAATAGGTATATGCTCATAAAATTTTCATTGTAATATTTTCTGAATAATATAGTTTTCCTGATGTTTCTTCTGCCTACATTATATGTGATTACAGTCGTGTATATATTAAGGCTTCTTTCTTTCTCAGACTATAAGGCACTGCTTGGGAAAAACATTTTTAAAATGGAAGAACTAGAAGATTCATCCAAGAGAATTCTTTTAGAGCCATATAATTATCTGCTTCAGCTCCCTGGTAATATATTATTGTTTGAATTATAGTGATGTATGAAGGTAATATATAAATTGGGAGAACCCTAACAATATCTGGGGTCTGTGAGCTGTGCATTTTTCATTTATTCCCCAAATCAGCTTTCATTTTGTTTCTATTAGTACCTAATCATTTTATACTGTTCTGTTTCCAATTTACATAGCCTTGTTCTGCAGTCATATGCCTCTTAACATATAAACCAGGATTTATTTTAACAATAGTTTGAGCAAATAAATCTGTCTTGCGCATGAGCAAATTGATAATGGTTGAATCATTAATGTTTCAAATGTAAACAAGTTTCTAGTGTAAGTGATATAATATCATTTAAGATGTATAAACCGTGCAAGTTATATTTTGTTAATAAACCATGGCTTAGTGGAATATGTGAATCACCTATTGTGTTTTGCATAAGCCTATACTAAAATCAAGATTATGGATTAAATACTAATCTCAATTATTTAAAATATTATGGGATGTATGCTAATTTTTCACTTAAAATCAATGACATCACTATGTATTTTGGAGAGAAAGAAAGTGAAAAAAGTGTTTTTAAGACTGCAATTTTAATTTTTAATTTACGTTTTGTCTACTATGTAGCAAAATAAGAGAAAATTTCATGCTTAGGATAGAGCTAATGTCTTATGAATATGTTAAGTTTTAATATGGTTATTAGCGAATAGCTTGGTACACACATCACCATGCAAAGCCATAATATAGTTGCATTTATCATTAAATATAAATATAGACTTTATTTTTGTGATCTACCAAACAAAAGAAATGGATAAAGGGAGCAGCCAGGGATTGAAATTGCTCTTTCGACGTTTGCTTTTTTTTATTAAGACAAGCCCAAGGATATAAAAATGTGAAAAAAGAAAAAACAAGAGCAAATATTTTTTTAATTCAAGTGTTAACTAGTTTGTTTTCAGGATCTTAATTTTTTTAGTCAGCAAGATATAAGAATGATATTTAACTTTAAAATCTATCTCCTATCTTTTTGTAGCATCCTGAAAAGCTCTAAATTCTTGAAAGCTTATTTTTTTAACTTTTGAGTTTGTCCTAACAAAAATTACTCTTTGCGTATGTTGAGTTTAAACCTGGCACAGGAAAAAAAAAATCCCTTCCAGAAAGTTTCAGATATTAATGCTTGGTACCATGCATATTTTCTTTAAAAAAAAAGCTTTCATACTGTTAAGATAACAGGATCCAATTTCAGCTTTCTGATAGCAGTGTTTTGGAGTAAATAATAGAAAATAGTGTGCCAATATTATGCTGCTGAAATATGCTAATTACAATTATTTGGCTTGTATTAAGAATTGCAGCTGTCCTGTGTAAAGTTCTGCTGAGTGAACAAAGGCCAGTGGTGATGATTCACACTAATAAGGTGTGGTCTGCAAATAAACTGGTAGTTCATCTGCCTAAGCCTTTATTCCAAAAATGCCAAATTGTCTAAAATTGTATTAAAATTACTGCCACAGAATATTTACAGAGGGTGTTATACAATAATATAAGTTACAAAAATTATAATTGTTTGAAGTGTGAAATATTTACAAAATATACACATTTTGTGCTCAAGCTTTGATTGAAAACTTTTTTCTCCCTATTCATTTAATACATTTCCTAAAGCTTATTACAAATAGATTACATAGAATGAAAATTTATAGTAAAATCTATGTACTTTTTAAAATCATAGGTAAACAGGTCAGAACTAAACTTTCCCAAGCCTTTAATCACTGGTTGAATGTTCCAGAAGACAAACTACAGGTGAGTTGTATAAATAAAATTAAATTGTTTTGATAGTTAATAGTTTTAAACATGGCAAAGAGAAATATAATTTTTCTTATTCTGTTTGTATCTAAATATTTACAGTTACTGTAGTAATGTAACCTCTGTGATAGCAAGATACTATGTTCTGTGCAACTGCTTCAAATTGTGATATACCGCAACAAAATATTGTTAGCAAGGAAAAAAGCAGTTTGGGTTTTCCATACATTTTTTGCTCTTAATGCAATACCCAAATGAGTGATGACTACTTTGATAAACGTTGGGTATATATGTTCATCAAAGGCAAAATATCTCTTGAAACAAATCCCCTACTTTGTATTCTAATTTGTATTATGCAGTGAGGAAGGCAGTGTTCCCACATATTTGTCCCTCAAGCCTCCTGATATATGGGCATGAGAAAACTGCTTATTTATGTCACATCAAATATATGTTGTTTCTATAAGCAATATGATGAAAGAGGATTGATGAAGAGCACAAATAACTTGGTTAGCATGCCAAGCCAAAGCATTCATTTCTTGATCGCTGTTTTCAAACATTTTAAATATTTGAATCACAAGACTTAATGTTATGTGTGTTATATCGTAAACATTAATTCTGTAGTCAGGTATATTACATTTGATAATTGTATGTATATCATCTGTTTTGTGAGTTATTATGCATATAGAGGTCATCCATCACTATATTGTGTAAGTACGTTCATACTAAAAAGGCCTCTATGCAAACAAATATATAGAAATACAGACAATAGGGTACGTGGTCCCAGTAGGAATGACACAGTAAGGTGGAATTAAAAGCCTAATTAGCAGACAGAATTGACATATTGCAAGAAATGAAAACAGAAATATGGGAATCTATAGAATAACAGCAATATAAAACAGTTTGTTTCTCTTTTTTATTAGATTATAATTGAAGTTACAGAAATGTTGCATAATGCAAGTTTACTTATAGATGACATAGAAGACAATTCAAAACTACGACGTGGTTTTCCAGTGGCTCACAGCATTTATGGAATACCATATGTGATAAATTGTGCAAACTTTGTATATTTTCTTGGTCTACAAAAGGTTTTAACACTTGATCATCCAGATGCTGTTAAAGTATTCACCCGTCAATTACTTGAACTCCATAAGGGCCAAGGCCTGGATATTTACTGGAGAGATACATATACTTGTCCTACAGAAGAAGAATATAAAGCCATGGTTCTGCAAAAGACAGGTGGTCTTTTTGGACTAGCTGTGGGCCTTATGCAATTATTTTCCAGTTATAAAAGTGATCTGAAACCACTCCTTAACACTCTTGGGCTCTTCTTTCAAATTAGAGATGATTATGCAAATTTACACTCCAAAGAATATAGTGAAAACAAAAGTTTTTGTGAAGACCTAACTGAAGGAAAGTTCTCATTCCCAACTATTCATGCAATATGGTCCAGGCCAGAGAGCACACAGGTTCAAAATATTCTGCGACAGAGAACTGAAAACGTGGATATAAAAAAATACTGTGTGCATTACCTTGAGAATGTGGGATCCTTTGAATATACCCGGAAAACACTAGAAAAACTCGAGTCTGAAGCTTATAAACAAATTGTATTGCTTGGAGACAACCCTGAACTTACAGCATTAATTAAATATTTAAGCAAAATGTTTAGGGACAATGAAAACTAATAGAACCTTTCTGCAAATGATTTTTAAAGGATCAAGGAAAGATTTGTTTTACAGTATCTAATTGCTCATATGAATTGTGCTGAAACAGATTATAACAGGTAACTGGAGATTTGTGCATACAGTATATTACTTTGAAATTTCAATTTTCAGTTGCTTATACAAAATCATGTGACAAAAGTGAATTAAAATAGCTTCAAAATCTCTCAATGATTTTGATTTGTAATCCCATTTCATTATGACTTAATTTTGATTGTATGACACATTTTTTAAGATGAGAAAATATAATCAAAAGAGGGGTAAAGGATGGTAGTACCAAAAACCACAATGCTACATTGAAGGCTTTGACAAAGTTCCTACTGCTAAAAGCAAAGTACGGGTAGTCCTCATTTACTTATCACTCATTCAGCATCCAGTGTTATGATGGTGCTGAAAAAGGAGTTTCACAGCCTGTCCTCAAAGCAGTGGCTGTCACAGCATCCCCAGTCATGTGATCATGACTTGGGTGCTTGGCAATATGTATTTATGATGTTTGCAGAATCATGATCACAATTTGTGACCTTCATAGCCAGCTTCCAACAAGCAAATAAATGGAAAAAAATCAGGGAGTTGCTGGTCATGGTTGCTTGATATTAACTTATTGGCTGTGGGCAATTCATTTAATGACTGCAGCTGGAACTGATGTGATCAGTTGGCACAATCACATGACATTTTATTTTACAACCATGTTTAGTGATGCAGTTGCCAGTCTAAATTGTAGGAGGACTATCTGTATACCATTGGCACATGAATAAGTGGATACTAATTTTCCCTCTGTACTCTGAAAACTCATGTATATATTATCTTTTAAGGACGCTATATTCAGATTTTATATATTGTACATCTTAAAAAATCTGGAAAACAAGATCTGTTAAGGAATCAAATTGGTGCCATCCTTTTATTACCTACCTTATAAATGAGGTACTGTTTTTCTTCAAGTACCCTCTCAAACTGCTGGAAACTAATCTTACTCTGAGTGAATATAGTAATGCATTCCCCAAACTCTTATTTCTTCCAACTACATCAATCTGACCTAGAATCTCACTTCCAGGGCAAAAATAATAACTGTAAAGAAAAAAACGTAACTAATCAATTATCTCCCCATTCCCAAGACAAGATAGTTTCACCTGGTAAGTCTGACTTTCAAAGGTTCTGCCTTAAAGTATAAAAAATGTAGGCAGGCAATATGTATTAAAACACATAACTCCATTAGCCATAATTCCACTATGCCAAATAATATTTTATTACCATCTTTGATCTTAATTTTTGTAGGTTTATCAATATAACATATTACATTTATACCACTATTTGGAGTCCCATTTGCCTCACTTCAGATAATACTTTTGGTTAGGTTTGGATTTTGCTCACTCTTGATACTCTACAAATTGGCTTATACTGCCACACGTTTAAAGTATACTTGATACAAATGCTTAAATCGGGTGTCAAACTTGATTCATTGAGGGCTGTATCAGGGTTGTGTTTGATCTGAGGGAGCAGGGTGTGTGGTCAGAGTGGGTGTGGCCAGCTTGACATCACTCAAGTTGGGGTACTTGTGGAGGCCTGAGCACTCTCCCAGTAAAAACGGGCTCCCGAGCTTTGTTTTCAGCTGTGATGGCCTCTTGCAACCCTCTGCCAGCAAAAACGGAGCTCAGGAAGGCTGCCCGTGACCCTTCTGAGTGCCACTGTTGCTGGCAGAGGCACCACAGGCCAGTCCTTTGCTGTTTCCATTCCTAAAGCGATAGCAAGGTCAAATAGCTGAACATCCATTATTGTAATTCTAAAATTTAAATGGTCTCTATCCTTAAAGATAGTTCCTACATTTAATGGAGTGTTGCTCCTTTTCAGCTCGTGTCTTCATAACTCAATTCCAGAAATGTAGCTGGCCAATATTCCTGAGAGTGACAAAGACAAGCTCAAGAGTGATTTGTTTCTTGAAATTCCAGCCTACTATACTGTGGAATGAAGAAACAGTATTTCATGAGCTGAGAACTAACTAACTCATGAAGAGTGTTATTTCCATAAATAGATGTCCTCCTTTTTCAATTAACAAAAAAAGTAAGAAACACATCAAGTGCAAAAGTATTTGTCCTTATTAAGCCAACTGAAATCTGCAGTAAAGGCAGGTGTCAAGTTTTGTTTGTTCCCTAATAAATTGCATCGTATGGTGGTTTGCCAGTACCTAACTTAAAACAATTCCTCACTGAACACCTCCCAAATTTCCTCTGAAGGCTTATGGTTTTATGTCTCATTACCAATTCTAGATTTTTTAAAAGATCTTCTCTAAACATTTTATTAAGCAGTAAGCACATTAAATATAATAATCAGTGCAGTATGTCTTTGGAAAGCATCCAGAGTATTTAAATATAAGCCGTAACATTTGTTGGAAATGAGCTTGAGAGCATGATGATTTTACAAATTGTACATTCTCAAAGTATTTGGTGGTTGAAATAAAGCATACTGTGGAAATCATAAACTGGTAACTATATTAACATCTGTGTTTTAATTCTTAAGAATAGATTTCAAGAACTCTATATTGATCAGCTTTTAAAAGTTTTTATGTTTTAGAACACCTGCCTCAGGATAATAAAAACTATGTATAAAAGCCCTCTGTTAAGTAGCTCATGCTGATTTTAATTGTTAGTCAAATGAACACTTTTCCGGACAGAAATGCAAAAAACTTGTTTTGTGGATCAAGAATTTCCCCATATAGTACCTTATAATTTAAAATTTCTATTTGTTGTTTTGATTCACTACACTGCATAATATTCTGGTCCTGATAATTATTTTCTCATCTTGAAATTATTTGAAATTGAAATCATCTTGAAATTAGATCCTAAAGTAAACTGCCACAACAATAATTTAGTCCTTGACTTAAAAACCACCATTGAGCCCAAAATTTTTGTTGCTAGGGTTGTTAAGTTAGAAACATGGTTGTGAATCTGGCTTCCCCATTGACTTTGCTTATCAGAAGGCAGCAAAAGATGGATTATATGACCCCCAGGACACTATAATATGAATCAGTTGCCAAGCATCTGAATTTTAATCACTTGATCAAAGGCTGCAAAAGTGGCAAATGTGAAAAACAGTCATAAATCACTTTTCCAGTGCTGTTCTAACTTCAAATGGTCTTTAAATGAATGAATGTAAGTCAAGGACTACCCAAAGGATATTCCAAAGGAAAAGAGTACAATATACCAAATTGATTTTGACTAAAGGCAAATTAATTCTTGGAGTCCCAATCATCTGGAATCCTTATGCAGCCATCCTAGTGATCTGTCAGAAATAACTGCATAAATTTGATTTCGACAGACATTCGACTTTTGCGTACAGGAGAAAACTAATAATACTGTCACATCAACAAAATAAAGTCCTAAAGGAATCATATTAGCCGTAGCACCAGAAGGGGGGTTTCAGCTCTCTTCCCTGTCCCCTTCTTTCCCTCCCCGCACTTTCCCGCAAACTGACCCTTCTTCGCTCTCCCCCAGGCTCGCTCCGCTCCATCCTCTTCCCCCCGGGCTGACTCCGCCGTCGGAGTTTCGGGGCGTAGATGGGGAGCGCCTCCCTCCGAGGCCGGCCGCGGGACTCCCCGCTCTCCCCTCCCAGACCCGGAGGTCC
>JAEANM010029822.1:0-10117 GCA_017656035.1 Myanophis thanlyinensis | reverse complement strand
TGATGTTTGTTTGTGTAGTTGTTTGTTTGTTGTTGAAAACTTAATAAAAATTTTACAAAAAAAAAAAAGAAGCAAATGACATAAATGATCATAAGCACGTCTCTATTTGCTACTCCTTTCCAGTCCAGGACTTAGTTCCTCCTGGAAACGATTACAAACAAAATAAATCTTCATCATCACTACTTCTTTACATTTCCTATAATTTCTAATAACGTATTGTGTTCTTATTGATTCTGTGTAAACTTATGTGATTTTGTCCAACACTGGTCTAGAATGTTCAATCACTCACAAGCTCTAAGTTGTCAAGATTTCTATTGTATTTCCTGTTTGACCTGGAGTAGAGATGCAATTGATGATATGGGTAATCTCTGTGTTTTCTTTTCTCAAACTTTCTTAAATTTCTACAAAATGTGAAAAAGAAAACTCAGTATAAAATGCAGACTATATTAGAAAAACAAAATAAAAGAGGAACATTTACAGAAAGTACCACTACATTCTACTATTTTATCTAAATTAAATGTCTACACCAACAATTATGTCAACTGTGAGAGAAATAGACTCAATTAAAATGAGTAAAGCAGAAAAACTTCAAATTTGCAAATAAACCAGGAAATGGTTGTTATATAAACTGAGGGGGGAAAAAAGGAAAATGATATTTAAGATTGAGGAATACAATGCAGTATCCAGAAATCCTTCCATAACTTTTAGTCAAATTTTTATAAGAGACAGGAAGTTCCCCTGGAAAAGATAATGAATATTTAAAATTTTTTGCAGCTTTCATAATCTCAGAAACAAACTATGAATAACCCTATAGCAACACTTGAAATATCAGAGGCCATAAAAAATTAAATAGGAAATCAACTGGTCTTGATGTGCTACCAAGTTCTTATTATAAGCATTTTGAGGACCAAAATTTATAACCATTTAAAAGCATGATGAATGCTATTTTGCAAGGATTCGCTACATCAGAATCTTGTTGTTGTTGTTAGTTGCGAAGTTGTGTCCGACCCGTCGTGACCCCATGGACAATGTTTCTCCAGGCCTTCCTGTCCTCTGCCATCCCCTGGAATCAGAATCTTAGAAAGAGGCTTAATGTTGCTTAGAAGGGTAAGATTTAATTTCAACTAAGAATTACATATTGATTTCATTGTTGAATAATGATTATAAAATATTTATCACAATATTGGCTGGTAGACAAAAAAAGATTTTACAGGATTTTATTTATTTATTTATTTGACATTGAGAAAGCTTTTGATCACATGGATTGATATTTTATGTCTAAAGTTTTGGAAAATATGGACTTCTGGCAGAATTTTATTCAATGAATCAAACCAATGTACATACCCCCAGAAGGCACATATTATTGTCAATGGAAATTTAAATAAACTATGTGAGATACAGAAGGAACAAGACAAGAATGTCCTCTGGGCCTGAAAATTTAAAAAAGAGACTTGCAAACTAAGGGTTTTTGCTGATGATTTAGTTTTGATTTTATTATTGGATCTGTGGAATCGAATTGAACATTTAATGAAGAAATCTGTTTATGTTTTCATGTAGATTTTGAAAAACACAGGTGAGATGACCAATTTCAGGCTCACCTTGCATTGAAATATTTGAGGACTCACACTCTTTTCAGTTGGTATTGATGGAATTTCCCAGTCAGGAATGACAAGATCTATTATAGAGCAGTCATTTCAATTGCCAACATTTGCACTGCAGTGATACCATGGTTGATAGTACTGAATGCTGCTGGAAGATCTGTCTCTTTCATGTGATCCCACTGCAAGGTAGTCACAAAACCATGAGTCCAGACAGGAAGGAATCCAAATAATTGGCTTCCTTGAATACACTGCCCAACCACCCTACCTAAAAATGGTAGGTTGAAAACAAGTTGATAATTTATTAAAATAACTAGGTCGCACAATGGTTTCTTGAGGAGACAGCAAACTACTACTTCCTTCAAGACTGATTGGCAGCAGTGGTGGAATCCAATTTTTTTTACTACCAGTTCTATGGGCATGGCTTGGTGGGTGTGGCTGGGGGGGGTACTCATATGACTGAGTTGGCAGTTTCTGTAAGCAGGGCAATAAAGATTAGGCTAGAAACAACACCAAAATGTTTTTTTCCTGCCTTCCTTACAGGATTAATCCCGTAAAGTGGGAAAAAAACAAAACGAGATTTCTTCTAACAACCGGTTCTCTGAACTGCTTGGAAAATTTACTATTGGTTCTACTGAACCTACTAGAAACTGCTGAATTTCACCTCTGACTGGCAGGATTACTCCCACAACATGTGTCCTGCAACCAGGTTGTCCTTCCCTCTCTATCCACTTGTATCAGCCAAGAGGTGCAAGGAACTAATTTACAAGTGGCCAAATTCATTCCAAAGGGGACCCTATCTGCTTCCTCTGATTTGAAGCAGAAATTTATGAGAAATGCTTTCAATCCATGTCCAACTCAGAATTATTAAAAAAGAAAACAGTGATAGTCCCCCATTCTAGTATACCTCCTAATGCCTGTGTCTACAATCAAGGCTTAAGATCTCATTGCAAGGTTGAAACCTGGTAAATTTCCTGAAGATGATTTCATCCTTCCAGAGTTGCTAAGAGAAAATAAAAATTGGTGGGCTTCAATGCTGCCCTATTTACCTACTGTGTATTAAGAGCACAGCACATTTTTCATGTGAGTAGAATAAGGCCACAGTCATCCCTCTCTATAAGAACAAAGTTAACCCTTACAATTACAGACCTATTAACTTGCTTAACACAATAAGCAAGCTATATGCAACTGTTGGGTTGGGTCCAAAGTGAAAATATCCTCCCAAAGGATATTTTCAGGGAGGATTTGGAAAGGATTAGTCAACTTTGGACCACTGTCTGGTCCTGCACCCTTTAATTGAAAGTCTCCCTTTTTGCAATCTATGTGGACTTCAAATCAGCCTTTGATTATATTCCAAAAGGGAGATTATCACAAAAACTGCAATGGTGATGTTGTTTTAGTCAAGTTTAAGTTATATATTTGTCAATGTGTGAAGGATTAGGGCTACACATGAAGTTCCAATTAAACTGATTTATTACTACTCATGCCTATGCACAGGAATCTACTCAACTAACAATTAACACTATTTTGGGGTACTAGGTAAGAGCCAATGGCATTCAAGAAAACATGGACTTTGACCATTTGTAGCTAAGTCCGACTTTTTACTTGTGCTGATTCCTTTTTTGACTCTAGCTCCAGGTTCTGCCATTCCTTCTCCTACTATACTGGACATATTATAAGATATCCAGGATCTTTCTGGAATTGGATAATATTTAAAAAAAATTAATAAAATACAGGCCATTAAATCATTGATATGATCCATGCAATTCTTATGAGAGAAAGACATCTTGTTTTTGTATATTCACTGATAGTGTAACATCTACCAAAACAGTGGATTCTTTCTACAATTTCTGTGTCAAAATCTTCATTAGGATGGAAAGTGCCTAGGTTAGGTATATTTGGACAGGGAGCTATATGAGACTGAAAGAGCATTATTATCTGTTGCTTGAGTGTAGAGAGGCCAGTATTCCTATTAAAATCTCCTATGGCATTCTTAATATCACACTATCTCAAGAGACATGTTCATATGGATACATTTCTTTCACTGACTCCATTTACTGTACTCTGTATAATTCATAAGAAACAATGCAGGATTAGTAGACACCGTGGAGGTATGTTTCCAGCTTTAAGGACATTAAAGTGTCCAATGTCATTTTTTCCAGAAATAGTTACATAAATGCAGATCTAAGTTGCAACATCCACACAATCATTAGATGACCTCAAAGATTCTGATTTTTCTGTATCATTTATTGGTATCTAGTGTTTATCTGGAGTTTTGCAGTCCAGATCTAGCAGCCTACCAGCTATATGTCACCCATCCAGGAACACAAAAAAGCTATTGTTCAGTCATATCACAAGCCCTAAGTTCACTGTTTTGTCTTTTGTTACAGGGATACCATGCATGTTTAATCAGATGGCAAAATATTTAATTCATATGTTCATATAATCACCCTGAAAAACTTACGAAATGTTTTAACTTGCAAGTTGTTTCCTTATTATATCTTTTGTTCATTCTTTCTCTCTGCATGTGTGTGTATATCTAAATCGGCAGTGTGATCTATCATTAGGTATGTTTCCTTAGCACATTGTGAACATAGGTTAATCCTAATTAGAGGTATTGCATGATTAATATTTTGATTGTTCCACAATTCATTTGGAGAACTATATAATTAACATTAATAGCACTAAAGCACCGTGCCCATGTTATTAGTCTTATTGAACATTTCTGTCATTCAGTTAAAATAGTTTTCAGTTGAAGATGAGCTCCTCTTACATAAAATTATTTCATTTTAATGGAAGGTTCAAATTCACCTTGCTTTTTCAAGATTTCTGTAGGATTTGGTTATGGTAGTGTTTGTGTCAACCTTAGCCATTTTAAGATGTGTGGACTTCAATTCCTAGAATACCACTGGATGGGGTGGGGTAGCTTGGGAGTTGAAGTCCTAACATCTTAAAATGGCTAACATTGAGAAACATTGGTTTACAATATGGAAATTGTTTTCAATTTTGTTTCAAATAAGCAGAAAATATCTAGATAATACCTTCTGTGCCATGCATTCTCTAATTCTTTCCCTCAGTTTTCCATCAGTAGAACAAGCCTTTAAGTAACCTTGATTCTCTCAATTCATCAATGGAGAATTTCATGTAGGAACTGATGCTAGTCCTGTGCAACAAGTACGGTTTCAACCTAGGATGCACTTTCATGTTTCTCTGCTGAGTCACTTATATGTAGCTATTGGTGTGAACCTAACCTCCCTGTTCCCTGTTTTGCAGGGCCTGAACTGGATTTAGTTGAAGTGGAACCCAGTTATCTAAAGAACTGTCTTGCCCCGATTATATTGTCCCATCTCACCTAGTCAGGCAGGGAAAATATGTTGTGGCTCTCACTTTGCCTTTTCTGCCAATGCTCCCACTTACCCCCAGAGGTGAAATGAGCCCCCACTCTTCTGGCCTTCAGAAAGAGTGTTAACACCTGGTTTGCCAATTGATATGGGAGTTGAAGATTGGTAGGGATAGTTGATGTCATGAGAGTGTTTGCTCCACCTTTTTAACTCTTAATGTTGTAACTCTATCTTTTAATTCTGTTTTTAAGTTTGCTCTTATTTATGCTTTTATCTTTTATTGACAAGTGTTTATTGTAAACCATCTGAAGTCACGTATCATATTCCTACACTTAGGTAGTATAGGAATGTAATAAATAAATAGAAAATAATTCAGTGGCATTATGAAATAAAAAAATAATTTGATTTCAAGAATATATTGAGTTACAGGTAGTCAATGACATGAAGGACAGGTGGTCCTTGAACAGTTCATTTAGTGACGGTTCAAAGTTACAATGGCACTGAAAAAAGTGACACAATCATTTTTCACACTTACGACCTTTGTTGCAGCCCCATGATCATGTGATCAAAGATCAGATGCTTGGCAACTGGTTCATTCTTATGACTGCTGCTGTGTCCCAAGGTCACGTGATCACTTTTGTAAATTTTTGACAAGCAAAACCAATAAGGAAGCCAGGTTCTCTTAACAACCATGTTACTAGCTTATCAACTGCAATGATTCACTTAACAACTGTGGCAAGAAAGGTTATAAAGTGGGATAAAACTCACTTAATAAACATATCACTTAACAACAGAAATTTGGAGCTCAGTTGTGGTCATAGGTCGAGGATGTACCTGTATTAAACTACATTTTTTTCTTTTCTTTTGTCTTTCTTTCTTTAAATATAAATGTCTTACAGAGCAGGACCAGGAACCATTTTCAGTTCTTCAGCTACTGACAGATGAATATGAAAAATGAACATAGCTGAACTAACTTTTATTTTACTTTGAAGCTGATAAGGTATAACTACTAGGCACCTGCTTTTTAACTCATTCAAATTTATCAGTGGGAGTGGCTCTCAAAAAGTGTTGTATTAAACGGTAAGGGCTTCATACAAAATTGAGTCTTTAGTTTGGAGAGATATGGTATAAATTATGTTTACAGTGATTTATGAAACACTGGGTATGCTGACAATCAAATAACTATAACTCATCATCCTCCATAAGTATTTGCTGCCAAGAGACAACAATAACACTTTTGCATTGCTGTAAATAGCTAGTTTCTCTTCTCTGACTATGAGAATGCCCTCTGGATGACCAGCAAAAACTGACCAATCCAGCAGCTCTGTGTATGAAGCCCTTTGCAATCTATCATGCACTCCCAAGAATTCCTTCTCATTTATTTAAAATGAATACATCATGCTTGGATAATTGGTTTCCCGCTTAAAGTGCCTCTTAGCAACAGCAGTTGCTGCAGTTTCCAGGCACAGCTGCAGGAATGTCATTTGAATGCCGTGGCTGGCCATAAGGAGCAGTGACAAAGGGCTACCTTGGACATACAGATTTAAAGCCCTTTCCTACACTTCAAATCAGCACCAGTGTGCCCTGGCAAGCTCTTATATTCCTCAATTACACAATATCGGCCTTATTAAATTGCTAGCTCAGAATTAAAGCATTCTTTTGTGATCACTTCATATTCCTGCTTAAACTGATGGGGTCTCTCCACAGCAAGATAGTATGAAAAGAAAGTTGCCTCATTTGGGTGCAGCAATTTTTGCTAGCTATTGCCACCTATGAGTGCATTCTGAGGTGTGGCCAAAGCTTTTTCCCCTTGGGGTTGGCCATCTTCTCTTTTGGTTTTTATTCTCTCATATAGGGCCAAGCATCTTCTCTGTCTAACCTTCCACTTTTCCAGTTGAACCCTATCTATAGTCTGCTTCACGAACATTTATAAGAAATAAACGGGTTGGGTAGAGAACAGGATTAATGAATTAATAGTGCATTTATGCAATTCAAAAGTTGGGGAGGGAGAGACCTGCACAAATCCAGATTTATGACAAAAGAAGGAAGATCACAACTGGTCTAGTGTGATATATTTTCTAGTTTGTGGACCAATGAACTTTGCCCCCACAGCCTTCTTTCTCTGCAGCACTTTTGTTTTCTTCAGCAAGCGTGATGGAACAATGCTTGATCATGGCTTCTTAGTTCAGGATCTACATTGGTTGTGAATATGGTTGCATTGTCCCAGACAGACCCAGTGTGCAATCAGGGGATTCTTCTGGAATCTGACTCATGCAGAAGCAGCAGATAGAAGTTAGGACTAGGAGGACAAATGAACAAGTGTGTACTATATGTCAGTTATGTCCATTTCTGGACCAACAGGCCCTTCTCATTATTACCAATGTCTTAGTCACCTTTCATTTAGAGTATTATAATGTACTCTACATGGGACTGCCCATGAAGAGTATCTGAGAGTTTCAAAACACAGCAGGCCACATAGTTTTGTACAAGCCCCAATATGCACATGTGTCACCTCTATTGCAGAAGCTGCATTTTGGGGCCACATGATTTGAAGGACCACTTCTTCCCAGTTACATTTACCCATCTACTAAGGGAGGGCATGTTACAGGTCCTATCTATTGAAGTAATACATTAGTGAGGCCAAGGAAAAGAGTCTTCTCTATAATGGCTCCCTCTCTGTGGAATATCGATCCCCTGGAATAGCATTGGTCTCCAGCTTGTTACTTTTCAAAAAGGACCTTGGAACTATGAAGACGTGGTTCTGACATTAGTCTTGGGGATCCATCCGATCAAGTGGTTTGTTGGATTGTGTTTGCTGCTGTTTCAGAGCAGGTGGGGAAAGTTTTAAATTGTGGCTTTTCATTGCTGTACACTTCTTCGAGTCATTCTGTGTGAGTTGGGTGGCCATGTAAATTTGTTGAATAGATAATAAATACTTGTCTCCCCTCCACACCATTCAATTGTTCTTTACTGCAGAAGAAATTGTCAGGGTGGGGGGGGAGAGTTGAATTGACACCTTATTGTTAATGATATAATAATGCCAAAAAAAGCCCAAGGACACTGAAGTACTGTAATTATAAAAGCAGTTGAAGTGTACTATGATTAAAATAAAGGGACAGAACTGGATCATAGGGAAACAAATGTCAAATTCGTCAGTAGTGCACAAATGCTGGTTTTAATTAGATGAATCTGGGGCTTTCTGAGCTCTTGTATAGTAGAATTCATGCACATTTGTTCATAAAACTTAGATTTCCCTATACATAAAATGAGGTCACTTCGGTGTGCATTAAGATATGTAGAGCCTGTTCTTTGCCAACAGATGGGATTGAGATTGAAGTGAAACTGCCCGGGCCATCTTTGTGATTACATGATTAGTTGTGTGGTCATGAGTGTACTGTTGAGTGCATCTGTAGATGAAAGTGTAATTAAAGTTGTGGTTCAATCAAAGCATCTACTTTTGAGTATTGGTCTCAGTGAGACCCCCACTGTTCAGTTCTCCATTGTTGGATGGTAGACCAGAGTAAGTTCTCCAGAAGATAAAATCCTTGTTCCTCTGAAGATATGAAAAGAAATAAGGTTCAAGAAGAGCTTTGGTGTAACTGATATTGGGACAAGGAGGAGAAACTCCCTTGTAATGTGGCCATATCTCAGTTGAACACAAAAGAAAAATGAAAAAAATATATGCCTTCTTATCCTAAAACAGCCTAATATTGTGTCCTTGCTGTAAACAGCTTCATAGGATCCTCGGGAGCAATTATTATGCTGCCCTCAGAAGGTCTTCAAGCAATGCAGACATAGCCTCATGAGGTTTCTTCTGCCCAACTATGGAATCAACTCAAAGCAGAGATTCAGTTGAGGTCCTTGAAGATGACTTTTGTAGCCAGTAGGTGGGAATGATTATAAAACAAAGGCATAGACTTGGTTTGCTTCTGCTGTGGAAATCCTGCAATTGTGCTTTCTCATCACTCTTCTCATCTACACAAATTAGGTTTGATTATTGGTGATCTATTTATCTCTATCATATAACGTATAATGTATGAACTGACTTGCCTTGATGTATATGCACATTTGTGTCGTCGGCTATGTTTCTGGCAGTGGTTTGCCATACTTGCAAGAAAAGACCAGCTACTTCTGAATTTTGTGTGATTTCAGTTATGTTTTGAAGAATACCCTCAGATGCTAAACAAATCAAGTTTAACTTTTTTTCTTTTGTTACCTTCTTTTGGTTCCCTCTAAAGCTGTCAGTGTTTGCTATTGACAGTAGCTATAATATCGCTACCAGCAGCTTATATTTATAATTCCAGAGAGCAAGCCATTCCTTGTAACTCTTGATAAAAGTGTTCCCCACAAAGGAAAGAGTTCAACCAGAGTTGACAGACTGTTTTTTCCCCCTTAACCAATGTTTCTATTCTACATTTATTATGTCAGTTCAATTTGCTCCATTGCTCAGTGGTAGCATAACAAGTTCATGAAAACAACTGGCCTCTGATTTTGCTATTTATTATACGAATTCCCACCACCACAGAGAATCAATAGCTTGCACTTTTCCATGTCTCCATTCCTTGCCAAAGATTCACAGTGAGAATGCTCCCTTCCTAAACTTGAATACATATAATAGTATTGGCTCTTCTTGTCTTATTGCCTTCTTTTCCTTTTCTGATGGATTCTTCAACAACACCATAAGAGAGATCTGGCGACCACACTCAGCTGATCAGGACCCAATACAACAAAGACTACTGCCACACAAAAGCAAGGGCAAAACAACCAACTAGTTTCTCTCTTTTGCTTGCATCATTCTTTTGCTTGCATCATTTCGCATGTAATAGACACTGTCAGATATTGTGGCACATCAGACGTCTTAGAATCAACTTTCCATGCTAGGACATTGGGGGAAAGTATGCAGTGCCTTCAGTTTTCAGGGAAGTCATTAGATTCTAGGATGTGATTTCACAAAGCCCTCCTTAGCCACCTCCCAAAATAACAATGCCCATAGCTGCACAGAGGGTTGCTTTAAAATGCTGAAATAGAACACCCTATTATCCAAGGGACCCCAGGATACTATTTCATCTTGGGCAACACATCCCTTGAGTAGATCTACACCTTACACCTCTTCTGCGCGAGCTGCACTGGCTACCTGTGGCCTTTCGGGTGCAATTCAAGGTGTTGGTTCTCATCTTC
>JAEANM010029821.1:0-10117 GCA_017656035.1 Myanophis thanlyinensis | reverse complement strand
TTCCCCCCTCCCTCCTTGTTCTTTCAGACATTTTCATGAATTTATAAAACTAGTGTCGGCCCTGCTGTCAGAGCCGCAGCAAAGCTTCAAAAGAGCCGCATGCGGCTACGGAGCCGCGGGTTGCCGACCCCCGGACTAGGAGGAGGAGGCAGCTGTGGGGCTGGCTAGAGCCCTGAAGGTTCTCCTTCCCCCCCTTTTAATTAACCTTTTAATGTTGAATTTTAATCATCTTTGCCTCTCTACAATTTTTATGCATAGTTTTTATGTTTAAATATTTTATTTGTATGCTGCCCAGAGTCCCTTTGTGAACGAGATGGGCAGTATCTATATTTGATAAATAATAAATTCTGAATAGTTCAGACTTATGAACAGCCACTATGAGTATTTAGTTGTTTTTATATCCTTAGTTTAACTTTGAAACATTAACTTATCTACTAATTAAAAAGGAGCTATTTTCTACTGCCTACTAGGTTCAATTTAATTTCAAAATCATGTGTATACTTCAATCATAAGATTTAACAAACCATTAGTATTCCTGTCCTGTCCTTTTTTTTCCCCCTCATAATCTCCATGCAGTGGCTTTACATTTTTATAAATTGGCAACATGAAACTTAGATGAAACAATGAGCAAGTGGTAGACAGGGATTTCTGGATGGTTTGCATTGTGTTGTATTTAATACTCACCCTAGTTTCACTCTTCCCACGCTGGTTGCCAAGTTCTTCCTCCACATTGCTCTCTCACTCACTCACTTGCTTAAAAGTGTATGAGAAAGAGGAGGAAGAGAAGAAGTGCAAGGGGGTTGCAGCAGCAAAGTTCACCCATATCCCAATTCTTCTCCATTAATTCTTCCATTTCCCAATGGGCAGGGGAAAAATAACAGTTTTTGAATTAAATTGGCAACCTGTGGTACTGCTTCACTTGGAAGCGATTGCAGATGCCTGTATGGGACAGTCCTTCTAAATAAGTCTGCTTGGTATTGCATAACATTGCCAGTTTCTTATTCTCTTGATTTGAAAGTGAAAGTTAATTCTCTGTGGAAAAAACAGGCTCATTCTTTTCACTTTTTCATTGACTTAGAAAGTCTTCCTTCCTCTTCCAGCTCTTTTTTCTAGTGAAGATATAGTTTAGTGTAGAAAAAATATGAGGAGCAGATTTACATTTTTTTTTAGAGCAGTTCCAAATATGATGAGCAGCAAACAGAAGAGCTCAGGAAATTTAACAGGAAACATTTCAGAAGAAATCAGACCCTGACTTTGCTGGTCTGGGCATCTGAATCCAAACTTTATCTTAAATGAGATGGAGAATCCAGAAGAAATAGAAGCTGCAATTATAGTGAACATTCTGTGTTACTTTGGCTAGATCTGGAAGCCAACCTTACTGTAAATTTAAGTATTCTACCTATTGATAGGCATCATATTGATAACCAGTTACAGAAGCTGATAGCTCTCACACATCTTTTCATCTTTCTTGCTACTGTAAATATATTTTTTTAAAAAAATACATATAATAAAGAGTATCTACAGTGCTACTCGCCTCTGTTACTCCCCTCTGGGTGGGAGGTCATTCCATGTTTTATACCCCAACATTTCTTCTACCCCAATTGCTCCTTTTTCCTTCAGTGACCCTTCCCTTCTCACAATCGTTTCAACATGGAGACATTCACTATATAATATCGTTGACTTTTAAAAATAGTTTTATAAATAATCGTACATTGTACCATGTATGAATGTGCATGTGATGAATAAAATTTGATTTGATTTGATTTGAACATAAGGTGGCAAATATACATAGCATCCCATTTTCCTCCTATTTTCCCCACAACAACTCTGTGAGGTTTGGGGCTGAGAGAGTGAGTGACTGGCCCAAAGTCATCCAGCCAGCTGTTATGCCTAAAATAGGACTAGACCTCACAGTCTCCTGGTTTCTAGCCTGGTACCTTAACATCTGAGCCCAAACTGGTTCTTTTGGGGATGGATGGAGAGGATTCTCAAATACATCCTGTAAGATGATTCTCTGCCCTTCACTTTTTTTTTTCAAGAGCTTCAGCATATCCTTTTTATCTCTGAAAGTGTGCAGCATTTTATTCAATGACTACCTGGCTTCCAACAATTGCATTCAGATTATTTTGTGTGAAAATATAAAGATATTGTTTTGGGTTATCTAACTTGGTTTTGTTTTGGGATTTCAAGTGATGAAACTCCCAGAAAAGTAGTAAGTTGTCCAGAAATTAAAAAAAAAAGAATCCTTCTGGGTCCTTGGCAATTTCAGAAGGGACATAAAACAGGACAAAGGTCAGATTATTGACAGAAAAGAGTAATGATACCAGGAAAATACAAAGCAAATTCATCATATAGGCTTGCAAGACAACAGAATTGCTTTAAGCTGTAAGGGACACTAATGCAGATAATTCTATATTAGATGCTGTAATTACCCTCCCTTTCCTCAGCTAGAGCTCATTAAAACTAATTTATCTGCAAGTTATCTAGGCAGACTTGGCTGCTATCAAGTTGGCCTTCATGCACAAGGTGTCCATCTTTATGAACAAGTGTTTTAGCACCACTTTACCTTCTGATTGTCATCTTAACCAGTATGGCCATAGGATTTAGGAAAAGTGGAAGTTGTATTTCCAACATAACCTAGAAGATACCTCATAAGCAAATCTGGACAAACTAAACTTGATCCCAGTTGCTGCCTGATAACCTGACGGACCCAGATTCTGGAGTCTTCTAAGCAATAGACCTTTGGAGGTTTGCAAAAACATAGGGAATGGGCCATTTATTTATCCACCTCTAATATTTCCTTGGTACTCAGCCTTAGGTGACCTTGTCCAACCTGTTACCAAGCAACATGGGAACTTTAAGAGTTGAATTTCCCCCTCTTAATTAGCAGTAACTAAGTAGTCCCTTGTGAGTTCCATGGCAGACCTGAAAAAAGCAAAGCATAAAATGCTCAGAGCATCCTTTTCCCCCCTGCCAGCTTGTTTTTCTTGGCTCTCTGATGCTTCCTTAAGCAGGAATTAGTAACCTTTTTCATATTGTGTCCCTTTCTGTTTGTTCTACACATCCTCAACTCCAGGTCTCAACCACCATTTCTAACTTTTGTTAGAGTATTAGCAGTGCAATTCCAGCTCTGTTACATGCAGATGATGTACTTTTAGTAACTTTGTTTGTTTCCCAGGCAAAAATAAGAAAGGCCACTGACTTCCTTCTGTCTAAAAGAAGTTGAAATAAATTCTAAAAAAACTAAAGTTTAATTTTTCGAAGTCATTGTCTTAGAAAGCATAAATGGCAAATTAATGGAATCCCTATCAAGCAGGTACTTAACAAATAACTTGGAGGATAGTTATTCCTACTTAGTTATAAGTTACTCTCTAAATAATTCTACGGGTGCACATTTTTCATATCAGACTAGTATTACTCAGTGTAGCTCTTCAGCTATCTTGAAATTATTTCATTCAAAACATTTCTGTGGCTAGTAAGGTTTGTTTAACTCAGGCTATTTATTTTCAAAGTTGGTCTTTTACAAAGCATGAGACTCTGGAAGCAATACAGTATACATTTACATGACCTATTCCTGCAATTCCAAGATGTGTTAAGATGCTTTCTTATTTTTAAAGATAGCTTAAGGCTTCTTTGGATATCAGTGTTTTTTGTTTGATTACATATCATCAAGATGGTGTTAAGTTTTAGTGACCACATAGATTTTTCTTCAGAAGTATCTATTTCCAACCTGATTCTTATTTTTGCAGTGACTGGGTTCATTCACTTTGCTGCATTTTGTCCTTTTTTTCTCTTTTCATTCACCTATCCCACCATTATAGACTTCTTTCACAGAGCTAGATTTTTGCATAATATGTGAGAAATATAATTTGAACCTGGCCATTTTCACCTGGATGAGAATTCTGAATTGATTAGTTCTAGAATTCATTTGTTTGTTTTCTGGACTATCTGTTATATTCTCAGGCATCTTTTCCAACACCAAAGAGCAAAAGGTTCAATACTCTTTCTCTCCTGCTATTTCAAAGTATAACATTTGTTTACTTTTTGGTATAATTGCCTGCATGAATCTGCTCTTTGTAGGTATAGACACATCCTAGGGTCTGAATATCTTTTCCAAAGCCTTCATAGCTACTTTATCAAATGCTAGTTTGCAACATAACTTCTTAAATGCTAGTTACTTTACCAATGATGCTAAAAGGCAAAAGCTATCTGTCATTTCATATCCCAGAGCTTAGTACATTGGCATGAAATGTCTGAATATTTATTTTTTTGCAATAGATCTGCCCCCCCCCCCTGGATTTCCTAGGACATTTTAAATCAGTTTGGCTAGAAAGAGTTAAAAGCAAACTCCAGTCTTAGATCTCTCTTTGAAGAGCATCTGCTCATTAAAATGTGTTCCTCAAAGATATATGCAATGATGTTGTTAGCTTCTAGCAGTCTTTTTTTATTTTTTTAAGAATCAAGGGACTTGGAGTTTCTTATTACTATTTTGGATTTTTTTTCTTTCTTACTTTCTCCATACTTTAGCACAGTCCTAGATCCTGAGAAATTTGGCAGCTGTTGTCCAAACACATCTTTCCCTGATTAAAAATGGCTGAAGGAATGTTTCAGCAATGAACGTGCATTACACTTGGTCTCCCAGTCCCAGGCAATTCCTCACAAATGTGGCAGGGTGGGGGGGAGAGATGCTAGGTATCGAAGCTTGTCCTAAGTGCTTGGAATGTATGTATCAGTATCTCCACATTTACACTCTCACAGTGATAACATTTTCTAGTGCTTAGTGGGAATGTTTTCCATTACAGAGTTGTCCATTAAAGGCAAGCATTCCAGTTTCTCTTTTACTTGAGACAATACAGAGGTCTTTTCTGACATCAAAAGACTGTCAGGTCCTCTTCAAGTTAAGAACCTGTAGCCTCTCAGTTTGGCAAAGCTCTTCAGGCTTCAACTGACAGTCCACCTGGAAATGTCGGGGTCACTTTTGAATCTTTTGCATGCTAAAGCAGGATTTGACCTTTGCACGACACTCTTATTTAAAGACTAGTCATTTTCTCTTTAAGCCCCAAAGTGCTTTGCCTGACAATCTTATAAACAGGCCTTTAGTCTGATCAAGCAGGGCTCTTCCCAACAACACTAGACATGAAGGTATCTCTTTTGAGTGCCAGTTGCAATGCTGCAATACCTCCTTTTGGTTTTAAGAGATCTTAGGGTAAACTCTCCACTGAGCTGCAGTGGTTAGAATACAGTATTGCAGGCTAGTTCACTGCTCACTGCCAGGTGTTTGATTCTGAGTGTCTCAAAGTTGTTCAGCCTGCCATCCTTCTGAGTTCCGTAAAATAAGGACCCAGATTGTTGGGGGAAATATGCTGACTCTGTAAACCACTCAGAGAGGGCCGTAAAGCATATAAGTCTAAGTGCTATTGCTCTTTCACTTCAGGGCAAACATGTCCCACATAAGGATATTTAGAAGGAGAGTGAAGGATTACTGGATGCTTCCCTCCATCTCCACTTGGTACTTTTTCTCAGCAGATTGTCAACTTTCATAATTCCATGATTGCCTAAAATAATACTTATTAAATCATTGATAGTTTTGGGAGTGACCAATAGTTGTGCTAGAAGAAGCATGCAGTAATTAATGAAGATTATGATGTCAGCCCCACCTTTCCCATTACCAACCTAATTCAGGAAAGTGATCTGAGATTGGTATTCCTGCCAGAAAGTGATGTTAGATGGTGGGAGTGGTAGGGGATAGACTAATTGCTGCCTGGAAACTAGCCCAATGTGATGGCAGCAATCGTGCAAGGCCTTCTTCCTGAGGTATACTAAAGATCAGTCTTGGGAAACCTCACTTGCACACTCGCAGCTTGACCATTATAAAACTTCCTGCAATCTGACTTTGTCTGGACAATCCAACAGGTGAGTCCTCTCAAATCTATTCATGATTTTCCAATCACTTACTTTACAGGCTATGACTAAGTTCACCTATTACACTAGGCCTGATGTGGTTTGTTAAGCCAAAGCATGATTTCATTATGAATTGCACTGCTGTGGGAACCCAACCAAGAGTGTTTCATGGGAAATGTGTGAATTCAGTCACAGTGTCCTAATAGAAAGCCAAGTTATCTCCCCCACAACCCTGCTTAATTATGTTTTCTTTATGAACTACATTGCTATGGGATCCCAACCAAGATTGTTTCATTCAATGAACTAGGGCTCAGGGCAATGTCTAAACCCAATCATAGTACCCTAATATGTAGTCAAATTATCCCCTTTTCTCAACCACACCTTTGCTGGGGGGTTTCAGGTGCTAAAGAATTGCAAAAAGGATGGCAGTGACCCTGCTGGCTTATAGTCTTTTTTTTTTAGTCTTCCCCTTCTTTGAGGGGAGAGGCTCTGGGCTCATGGCCAGGGATCCTAATCAGCATCATGAAGCCAGCTGAGTATGGCAGACAGCTTTGATTAAGAGCCCATTTCTGAGTGCTTAGCAGAATTAACCAGGTAAATAATCGTAACCCCAATTATTCTGCAAATCCTTTCATTACATCCTATCAAACCCAGACCTATGCAAACATTCTGAGGCCATTTGTTTTACGGGTGAGCTATAGTTTGGAAACACTGCAAGGGGGCCAAGGCAGGCAGCTGCAATTTAATCTCGTTGACAAAACAAAGCATTATAGATATGGCTAAAGAAAAGAAAGGAAAGGAGGAACGGTCCTTTCAAGCAGCAGGGGTAGCTGGGAGGTTTCCTCGCTTTGCAGATTTGAAGTCTTGACAGAAGGAGGTTTAGAAAGGGGAGAAAGAACGGTCAACCCTTCCAAGTATTAATGAATGCCGGATTCCTCCTCTGCTCTGACTTGCAGGCCCATCCCCAAGGGGGGAGATTGAGAGGAATGCAGAGCCCCTTTCAAGCAAAATTCTTAGTGGTGGATAAAATTGGGGCAGCAGAAGGGATCGGCCACTTGGCGGGCATCCAATTGCTATAAGTAGAACACAATGTCACCAGAGGAAGGCACACAGAGAT
Organism: Myanophis thanlyinensis; assembly: GCA_017656035.1. NCBI lineage: Eukaryota > Metazoa > Chordata > Lepidosauria > Squamata > Homalopsidae > Myanophis > Myanophis thanlyinensis. Next base: position 3,099 of record JAEANM010029821.1, on the reverse strand, counting down.
TTTTAGTTTCATGAGCTCAGCAACTTTTCGGTGTTATGAGCTAAGACTCCCTAAAATTTACTCTTATAGGCTCAAGGCCTAAGTAATGACAGCCCCTAAATGAGAAATCGATATCAGGAGACATCTTTGTTTCCTTAGTCTTTCCTGGAATAATATTAGAAATGTGGAAGAAAGCGATCAGTACAAGTATTATTTTAGACTTACTGGATTTGGGCTGCAAAAATACAGATCAGTAAATGGCAGCAAAAATAATCTAAGTTGTCTATATTTTTCTTTTTATCATCTAGTTGTTTGCCACCTAGAATTGGTATCCCAAACTAATTGGCTGAGATTTCAGAGGACTCTACTACTATTCACTAACCATGAAACATAAATCATAATAACTATGGGAAATGAAGCTCAGAGGAAGTGGGCGGCAGATGCCTCCAGATGAGGTTAGGGACAAGATTTAAATGAGAAAGATTGTGATTTGGTGTTTACTGTGTGAGTATAAATGGCGCCACTAAGTACCATGGTACTCAAATAGTATTTTAATCTATTAATGCTATGACTTAGCAGCCTTATCAATGTGATATACTTTTGTGAGAATAGTAAGATAAAGTTTGTGGCTGTTATTTAGGGCTATGCAATATGTTCAAATGTTCCTCAATGCAGAGGCAATTCTGTCCCTACAAAAAGGCAGATCAGACTAAGAAACCAGATCAGGATTACTTTTATGGTGACAGCTATAGGACAGCATCTTATAAGTTTGAATGTGCTGAGAGTCTGGCCAGTCTAGCAAAAAGAAGGACCAGGAGTGACGTGATAGCAATATTCCAATATTTCAGGGACTGCCACAAAGAAGAATGGGACAACTTATTTTCCAAAGCACCAGAAGGCAAGGCAAGAAACAAAGGATGGAAACTACTCAAGGAAAGAAGCAACCTGGAATTAAGGAGAAACTTCCTAACAGTGAGGACTATTAACTAGTGGAAGAGCTTGCCTTCAGAAGTTGTAGGTGCTTCATTACTGGAGGTTTTAAGAAAAGATTGGACCTGTCTGAAATGGTATAGGGCAGTGGTGGTGAACCTATGGCATGTGTGCCAGTGGTGGCACTCAGAGCCCTCTGTGGGATACATGACATCGCCCCAGCCCAGCTCCATCGCATTTCTCCATCGCATTTCTCACCATTGTTTGCAGGACTAGAAAAAATGCATAAAACAGCATTCTGCCTTTGTCGCATTACATTTACTGTTGCTGTCTCCATGGCCTGCCCGCTGCTTTTGCGCAGCACAGTGAAATTTAGTGCACTTCACAATGGTGAAGCCTGGGTCCCCTCCTCCTGGAGCCCATTAGGACGTGGAGCGTTGGCATCAGTTCACTTTCGCCTCCCGGACGTCACTTGCTTTTCATGCAGAGCTGCCAGTGTTGTGATGCTCTGTTTCCCCGCTGGTCAGTTGGCTGGCAAAGTGCGCTGCTCTTGGGCTCATCAGATTCAGGACGTCAGGTTCCCACCAGCCAGCACAGTTCAGGGGTTCAGGAGAGCGAGAGAGGGAGGGAGAGGGAGGGGGGAAGAGACAGAGAGTGGGAGAGAAAGAAAGAGGAAGGGAGGGAAAGAGAGAAACAGAGAGCCAGAGAGAGAAAGAAAAAGAGGGAGGGGAACAGAGAGAGGGAAGGAAAGAGAAATGATATTACAAAAGTTTTTCTTTTTTATTGTTGCTAAACATACTTCAAAAGCAGAAAAAATGAAAGGACATAAAATGTTATCATGTTTTTCTTAGAACAATTAGCTGAACTCTGCCTTGTTTATCATTATTTTAGATGGCAAAACCTCATTATTCAGGTTAAATTTCCATGCTGGCACCTTGTGATAAATAAATGTGTTTTGGGTTACAGTTTGGGCACTTGGTCTCTAAAAGGTTCACTATCACTGGACTAGAAGATCCGCAAGTTTCCTTCCAGCTCTATTCTGATTGATTTATTGAGAAGTTTTCTCAAGTTAATTTTCTTTGCCCAGGCTTATTAGGCTTTCTTTGCCCTCTTTATTGGTAGAACTCTTCCTCCTGTCCTTCAAAGCCATTTCCTCTGCCCTCAGAAGGATTCAGACCGATCTTTCAGTAGGCAAAGGAACTAACAACTGTTCAGAGCACCACTTGCCCTCTTCTGTCTCTTCAAAACAGTTGAAAGGTGATTGCTGAGGACAAGGAGCAAGAACCACTTTATTATCCTTCACCTCCACTCCAGACAAAAAGTAAATAAACACCTTGCATCACCATTCATCTCTGCCTTAATTTGTGTTAGGTAAATGGCGATAGCAGTTTCTCAGGGGGGGGGGGGGCTAAAAAGGGATCATCAAGTCACTTTTCTCCTTTAAAGACAAAAACCCAGCAGTAAGGCAACTTCCCACAAACTACACAGACTCATAGCCAGATTTTAACAAGAAAGCTGATTTTATTGTGGTTTTAAATGCACTGGAATTGAGCCAGAAATAAACAGGCTGTCTCTAGCATAGTTGATGCCATAAAATCACAGAGATCTGAAGCTAGTTTTGAACTGGCCATTGTGTGGAATTGCCTTCAGATACATGCCAGAATTAGACTTCCATGAAGTTCTGGTCCTTTTGAAACATGGCACTGCCCAATGCCAACAGGGCCAGGAAACTAAGGGTCATTGGGATATCTGGCTTCAAAGTATCATTCAAACAAGAGTTTACAGGGTGATTTTGGATCAATTATATTTTCTCAGCCCAATCCATAGTACTGCAAAAGGGAAAAAATAAAATACTTTCTAAATCTTGGCAACTTGAAGATGTTTGGAATTCTTGGAGCTCAAATCCACATATCTTCAATTTGTCAAGGTTGAGAAACACTGGTATAGAATATTTGGAGTCTCCAAAGAAAAGGTGGAATAGAAATGCAGTTCATCAACAAAAACCATAGAATAATTATACTCTTAATTTGACAGACATTTCTAATCTCAAAATTGAAGACAAATGGTCAGGTAATTATTATTTTTTTTGTAAAATTTTTATTAAATTTTCGACAACAAACAAACAACTATACAAACAAACATCAAACAATATATCTTTTTTTGAGAGCAGCAAGATCCCGAATTATCACT
>JAEANM010029819.1:0-10117 GCA_017656035.1 Myanophis thanlyinensis | reverse complement strand
GGCCCGGCCCCTCTGTCAAATTTTAGAAACCATTGTGGCCCGCGAGTCAAAAAGTTTGCCCACCCCTGCTCTAGTGTCAATAGTCTTACATGTCTCAATACAATCCATTCTTTCACCCATGTAAGTATCGCATCCTGGTATTACAATTCAAAATCTGGTAGTCCAAAGCCTCCTCTGTTTTTTGAGTGTTATAACATTTTAAAGTTTATTCTAGCTTTTTTCCCTTGCCAGATATAATTTAATATTACTTTATTAAGTTTCTCAAAATATTTTTTTTTCAATTTTAGCGGTATTGTTTGAAATAAGTATAATAGTCTTGATAATATATTCATTTTATAGTAGCTGTTCTATCAATCAATGATAGTTGTAAACGTTTCCATTTTCCAAATCCACTTTAATTGACTGCAACAATTTATAATAATTATCCTCTTTAATAGTTACACGTCTTGCTGTTAATTTGATTCCTTAATATTTTACTTTCTTTGCAATCTGAATATCCATCTGCTCATTAGCTCTCTTTTCTATATAGCTGTTAAATTCATAACAAACATCTTAGTTTCTTCTTTATTTTTAAACTTGCCACTTCCCCATATGCTTTTATTTTTTCCAGTAATTTCAGTCCTAATTTTTGCAGATTTTCCAAACTAAAAACTAAATCATCTGCAAATGCCTATAATTTGTATCTTTCATTTTTTATCTCCATACCTTCAATCTCTACATATTGTTGGATATTTCTATTTAATACTTCCAATGTCAAGATAAACAATAGAGGGGACAATGAGAATCCTTGTCTTGTGTCTTTTTTGATATTCAACTTCTCTCTCATATCTCCATTCACCATCACATTTGCTGTTTGCTTGTAATAAATTGCCTTAATCATATTTATGAATCTCTCCCCCAAATCCATTTCTTTTAGTTGTAAAACGTAATTTGCTAATTCACATTGTCAAATGCTTTATGTGCATCCAGAAAAATCAACGCCAATGTTTTCCTGGATGTGCTTCATAATACTCCAAGGTATCATCCTCATATTGTTTTTAATTTATCTTTTAGGGAGAAATCCACTTTGATCTGGGTGTATAAATTCATTGAAGAATCTTTTTCGTCTTTCTGCAATTATTGATGTATATATTTTATAGTCCACATTTAATATATTGGCCTATAATTTTTTATCTGTTGTAAGACTGAGTCTTCTTTTGGTATGAGAGTTAAATATGCTTCACTCCACGAATTTGATACCCTCGCCTCTAGTAGTACTTCATTAAACAGTTCCAACATTGGTAAACCTAGGGAATTTTGCAAATTTTTATAGAGTTCAGCCTGTAGTCCACCTGGTCCTGGTATTTTCACACTCTTTTGTCTCTTAATTGCTTTTGTTAATTCCATCATTGTAATCTGTTCAGTTAGCATAGTTTTCACTGTTTCTGGTACTTTGGATAATTTTGCTTTTTCTAAATATTGTGCTATTTTTTCTGAAATCATCTCTTGATCATACAGTTCTTCATAATAGTTTTGAATCACTTTCTTTTTATCCTCATTTTGGTGATGAAGATTCCCTTCTTTATCCATTAATTGATGAATCAATTTCTTTTGTTTTTCCTTTTTCAATTTATATGCCAACCTTCACCTCTTTTGGGAGCCTATTTCTTGTTGCATATCTGGTATGCACTCTAAATATTTCTTTTATCTCATCCATTATCTTTTCCTTGGTGCTTTGTAGCACTGGTGCCAGCAGCTCCACCATTATCTCTACCAAATTTTCACCCCTGTCTTTCTTGATACTCTGGAATCGTAAGTAATATTCTGCCTTACCCATCTTCAGAGATATTATTTATTTATTATTATTTATTAATTTAATTTCTATACCGCCTCCTCTCCCGAAGGACTCGGGGCGGTGTACAGCCTTCTAAAAGAAATACAAAATAGATGACAGTTAAAAACAAATTAAAATTAACTAATTTAGGTGGCCGATCAAATTAAAAACCTGATGTAAAAGATTAGAAATTTAAAAATTTAAAACAGTTAGAAATTACAAATTTAAAAAACTGATTTAAAAACTAATTTAAAACCCCGAACCAATAGTACTTAGGCCAGACCGGCCTGTATTATTGTTATCTCAGGGCTTTTGTCTGTCAATTAAAATCTGCTGTCCATCTCTTCCATTTTTTCTCTGTCCTGCCTTCTCTTTCATTTTCTGAATACGTTGTTCACTTTTAGACATTAATTGTTGAAGATTCTCTATTTTGCCATCTCTTTCCCATTCTATCTTTCATGTCTTCATGCATTAATTGAATCATGGCCTTTATCTCCTGGTGCATTGTGTTTGATTTCTATTACTGTAGCATAATGTCCAATGTTCTTTGACTTGCTGGACTGGAGGTTGGTGATGATGATGCAGAAGATGGTGCTGATCTATTTCATTTTGGAATGTTTAGAGTGGCTCCTAAGTTTTCTGATAATGTTATTGCCATACTATTTATAATTCAATAGTGAAATATTAATTGTAATCTAAAGGTCCAAAAAGTTAGTTGTAATCCAATAAAAATATAGAAAGTATAAAAATATGAATTGTAATCCAAAGAGAAAATTTATCCAAAAGAAAAGGTCAAATCATTAAGCCCAAAGTTCCATCCACAAAATTATCTTTTTTTCTCTTAGTTTATAATCCACAAGGGCTGCTGACTCCCAAGTTCCAACAAATTTAAATCCACCTCACAGAGATTCCCAGAGGGAAGAGAGAGAAAAAAAATATGAGAAACAAATCTTGCTGCCATCTTGTTCACTTTATTTATTTAGCTTCCCCTTTATTTCAAAGAGCTATACTATTTTGGAAAAGCTCAGTAGTTCACTCTCTGTCTTTTGTTCTTCAGTAGAAGCCATCTTATTATAAACATTAATTGTTATTATAGCCAATTTTATCACCACTTGTCTTTCAAGGTTGTGGAATTTCGCACTTCCAATTTTAACTTTCTCTTCTCAAAGTTCTCTTCCACATGGAGATTTATTTTATTTATTTTATTTTTTTCAAAATTTATATACCGCCCCCTCTCCCAAGGGACTCGGGGCGGTGCACAGCAGATAAAAAACATACATACATAACAATCTAAAAAACTAATTAAAATAATTATATGAAGCTGATACTATTTAAAATTAAATTAATTTAGTATTAAAAACCAACAATTAAAATGAATTAAATTTAAAATTTAAAATCCCACTAACTTAACAAATTAAAATTTAACCCTAAGGTATCAGGCCAGGCCGGCTAGCTGGAAAAAGTGGGTTTTTAATGCACGTCGGAAGGAAGATGGCACTACTGCACTGTTTCTCTCCCTTCTGCTTTAAATCAGTTGAAATGTTTCTTTTACCCAGGTTTCCCCAAGTAAAAAGAGTCTTTTGTCCAAATTTCAAATCTAGCATTTAATCAGTCCTCTATTTAAAGTTTCCAGTCTGGTGGCCAACTTTTAACACATTTTTTTCTCTTTTAAAAACTTTTCTTTCTTTGGTCCAGTTTTGTAAATGGCCCACAATATTGCTCGTTGCTTTTCACATTTTAGATGTTTGGTTATCCAAATAGTGAAGAGAGCCAAATACCTAGGAATCTATCTAACGGTGAGGTACGTAACAATCAAAGAGGACAATTATGTCAAATTGACAAGTTAAATAAAGGAAGACCTGGAGAGATGGAAGAACTTGCAACTGTCCTTTATGGGCAGAATAGTGGCAATAAAAATGAATAGAAACCAAAGGTACTTTCTTATTTTAAAACATATCTATAAAATTAGAGAAGAAATATTTTGAAATTTTGAATAAAATAATATCAAATTTTATATGGCAAAGGAGGAAACCAAGGATTAAATTGAAATTGCAAGAATCAAAAGAAAAAGGAGGGTTTGGTTTGCCTGATTGGGAATTGTACCATCAAGCTGCAACACTCACATGGGTAAAAGAGTGGGTAACCTTAAGGAACAAGAGATGATCAATTTTGGAGGGACACAACATCCAACTAGGGTGGCATGCATTTCTTGGATATGGAAGGAGTACGGCACACCAGTATTTTCAAAGACACCATATAAGACTTTCTTTATTGGGGGTTTGGAATAAAATCAAACAACAAAACTATAGAGAAATACCAGTCTGGCTTTCTATGCTAGAAGCACTGATACATCCAAATCTTATAAACTTGGGAAAAATTGTCTTATACAAGGATATATTAAATGAAAAGGGGAGATTGAAAATTAGATTAGAATTAAAAGAATGGGCTGGAATTGGAATGGTGGTCATACCTACAAATACAATCATATTATGCGAAGGATGTAAAAATGTGTGTTATTAAGAGAGAATTGACGATACTAGACAAATTTATTGGGGACAGATAACAAAATTATAAAGATAATCTACAAATATCTCTTAGATTATAAAATGGAGGAAGAACAAGTTAAAGAAACAATGGTGATATGGGCCATAAACTTTGGGTATAATATAGAATTGGAAAGGTGGCAGAAATTATGAGAAAGAAACAGGAAATTAACATTGACCACATCATACAAAGAGAATCTATATAAAATGTTCTATAGATGGCATTTTCCACCAGTAAGATTGGCTAAGATGTACAGTAATACCTCCCCAAAATGTTGAAATGCAAGCAAGCATCAGGCACATACTACCACATAGGGTGGACATGCAAAAAAGCAAAGGAATATTGGTAACAGATGCAGACATGGCTAGAGGAAATAGTTGGGCAAGATTTGGTATTCAAACCAGAATTATTCTTACTAGGAATTATAACAGAGGGCTATAGTAAAGGGTTGATATACTTAATACTACACATTTTAACACTAGCGAGAATGGTACATGCCCAGCAAAGGAAGAGCAAAAATATCCACTTGGAAAGAGATAGGTTGACACTAGAATTAAAAAGCAAAGGAGAGACATAATACTACAAGATATGGAATAGTTTTACCAGTGGTTAGAATAGAGAGGTGGGAGATGATACAGGGAATAATGAGGATTTGTAAACCTGGAATGTTATGTTATAGATATAAGGGAATATATTGGGCAAGATAATTGTACAAATCTAGTAACGTATGAAAAATATATGTGTTGTCTTGTATGCTAGTTTATATGGCTGAGATAATGCCAGGATGGTCTCACTGTGTCCAATATTTTAATATAATATATAAATAATAAAACATAAAAAAATAAAATACAAATATTTCTCACCACTTTTCTGGGAGGTGAAAATAAAACAAAATTCTACCTCCTCCTTGGGTCCCACTTCTCTCTACTAATTCTCAGGGGGTTCTTCCTCTTTTTAGGTTGGAAATTAGTAAAATCTCACCCTGAATGATCACACTGTGCCTCAAACTTTTCCACTATCTTCATTGGTCAGCTATCATAGCTCCAGTCAGGCACATGATGGCCATCTTTTTCTTCCTACTGGATTCAACAGCTTATCATGGGTCAATCCAGGAACTTGCAAATTCCTGGATAACACCACTGTGTGCTCTCTATTTTCATCACCTCTCCAGGGTGACTTAGGTTCTTCCGAATTGCCTGCGAGTCGAATTCGACGCAATTTCCACAGAGCCTTGTGGAAACGCATCGTATCGCTGCGATTCAGCCCTGACCCCCAATAAATTTATATGAAGTATAGCAAAGGAATAAGAATATATATAAGAATATATATAATTTTTATTTTAACATGGCTTCATTGATTATGAACTGCATAATGAAGTTTTTGAATTATCTTTAGAGAGCTACCAAGAATATGCATATTGCTTTATAAAAATGTCCACTAGAAAATTATAATACAAGAATATAATAAAAAAGAATCCTCTAGTTCGTTTTAAGAATGTTAATTGTTTTTAAAATAAAAATAATTTCTAAATTTTATATGACTTTATTTTGATGCTCATTTTACAGTATGAATTTTCGAAGAAATTGCTTGCTATTCAAAAACAGAAAATAAATGTTCAAGACTCTGCAAAAATGTATGTATTCAGATAGTAATATTTAAATCAGTCTTAATTATGTGAAGGAAAAAAACCAACTTTCTCAGATTTATTTTCCTCTAATTTTAAGATTAAAATTAGATGTCGGTTACAGATATTAACTAATTGCTCAGACGCCTTTAAAAAAACCTGTTGGAGAATTGCATTCCCAGATTGAGAGCCACCAATAAAAGCAGTTTAACCTCTTATTCTTTATTGTCGTGGATTGAGGGCACAGCCAGAAAAAAGACTTCTGAAAGTCTACCATAAAATCTGTTAATTTTCACATATGAAAAGCTTTTATTTAGATACTTAGATGTAGATATTTTGATTTCCTTTATTTTATTGAAGTCATTGACTCCAATACTTCTTAGAAATGGGTTATAAATTATACTAATATGTACCAGTTGATCATTTACAATGTTATCTACATAGCTGCCATTTGAATCATTTGAAACAATTAATTTTGAAGGCATGTACGAAGCATTGCAATTGCTAAATATGGAAAAACTAGATAGTGAATAACTATACAGCTATCACTTTATCTTGATTGTACTTAGCACATCAATTTCAGCTGCTTAATAATAGTTCATATCAGAGATGTTGTTTGAGGAATTAAGATACATAACTAGCCAGTAAAACCATCTTGAAAACATAAGAATAAAGAAGGCTATAAGATTGATTGATTGATGCAATTTATAGGTTGCCAAACTCTCTTTTGCTCTGGATAACTGACATCGAAAAACTGACATTGAAAAAATCCATTTGCTACTTTACTATGAATCAAGGAATAATGTATGTCCTTTAAGAGGAGCATTTTTTATTTTAAAAGGAAGGGAGTACAAATTTACAGATAATAATAGTGCAAATTTAATAATGTAATATTTTATTTTCTACATTAATAGTCATGTGAATATCTATTTCCCCATCTGGAATATAGTGAGAATACCATAACAATTGAACCTCTCAGCTGTGATCATCAATTGGAATTGTCATTTCCTACTGTGAAGGCCGTTGTTCCTCAACTGCAAGACCCAGCACTAAAATCAAGAATTAATGGTATACATTGATAATGTTTAAGCATTATATTATTTCTCTGTTGCATTACTTTTCTGTCCACACATAAATATCCTTTTCCAGTTCAATTATTATTATTATTATTGAACATTTTTGAATTTTTCTAGAAAGAAACTAGTAAGGTGATGTAATTATTTGATATGGATTATGCTTTAGTATTTCTATAATTCTTTGGAGAGAACAGAAAAGTAATTCTATCCATTATAACATAGACTTGGAGTTTGTTATAATGCCTCTCAAAATGTCTGTATAATAGAAGTGAATACAAATAACTGCACACTGTAGTCTCATCTAGAGAATAATCATAAAAATGGTGTCAGCTTAAAACAAACAGAACTTATTTAACATAAAATAGTAACATTGGAATGATAAAATACATTTTTATTGTTGGTTTTATACTTGGTTTTCTATCATAAGACTTAAGAGTGTCATAAATATAAAAATCAGAATTTCAGAAAAATATATTTAAAGTAATGTAAGTATTTAATATATTTTTACATAAGCAATATTCTTATTTTCAACATTAGATTTCAGATTCTCAAGGAAATGTCCTCCTTTACCTTTATCAACTACTAATAATTATAAAACTTGGAAAGGAGAAATGCATCCAGGGGTAAGTTTCAGAACCACATGCTTTTGTAACTAAACTTAAACTAAGTCACACTTATCAGTTTAAATATAATCAGTTTGTCAATATCTCTATAACAAACAAATACTTTATATTTCTGCAATAATTTTATTACCACAACTTCTGAAAAATTTGCCTAGAAAGTTTTACCACTCCAAATGAAGATGTGATTTTTTTAATGGCCAAGAAGGTTTTTTTTCCCCATAAAAATACTTGTAAAAACAGGAGAATAGAGTCTCAAAGGATTCTAAGTGATTTAAGATGTTTCTAGTGTCTCTGAACTTGCTGGAAAAAATAGCATATAATAAATCACTGTGTTTCCCAGAAAATAACCCCTAGCATGATTTTTCATGCTGCTCGTAATATAAGCCCTACCCTCCAAAATAAGCCCTAGTTAAGAGTGTCATCAGTGGAGGGTGCGTGGCATAACCAGCATAGGAGGTGGTAAGAGCGCATGGTGAGACGATGGTATCTGGAAGCAGTTACAATCCACCAGCCCCTTGGCTGGTACACTCTGGGGCTATGTACCCCGTGCAGCAGAGATAAGTCCCTCCAAACAGCAGGCACAGGCACAGGGGGAAGCATGTGATCTGTCTTTGCTTGAGTGTGTGCCAGACCTAGAGGACAAGATTGGAGTGGGCCAACAGGGCAGGGGGTGTGGCATGATGCCACCCCCAATATACTAATTCCTTCCCGGCAGTGGCACCAACAACAGGTAGAGGCAGAGGCAAGGGTGGAGGAGGCACGCAATCTGGACTGCTGGATGCGCCATGCAGCTGCCCAGGCACTCTGTCCATCTGTGCTTGCCTGTGGCTATGGTGAGCAGGCAGCTGCATGGCACAGCCAGCAAGCCAAATTGCATGCCTCCCCAATTCCTGTGCTCTGCCTCTGCTTCTTACTGGTGCCGCTGCTACAAGGCAAGTGGCAAGGGTGGCACCATGCCATGGGCTTGGCCTTCACTGTCCAGTCTAGTCCTGCAGCTTTGCTGCATGCGCCACAGACAGTGGGATGGACCGCATCCCTCCCCCACTCTCATGCTTCTGCCTCTGCCTGTTACTTGGAGGGACTTTACCCTTAAGGCTGTTTCCCCCCTTTTAAATCTGATCTCCTTTTCCAAAGGCATCAACTATCATCCGGACAATCTCCCTCCCGCTGGATCCAGACAAAGCAGAAGCTGTCCTTCGCATTCGCCAGTCAGCAAAGTTGCTCTTCCCCACAGGAATTCACCCATCCCCTATGGCCATTAAACAATCATTTATTGAGCTTACAGATGACCCTCTTTGCATTTTCACTTTAGCAAATCCAGGAAGCAATTTAAGGGCACCCTGCTGTAAACTTTCCCCAAGGCTGACATGGCTCTCGGCGTTACCACACACACACCCAGCGAAACACAGTCAGGCTGCTCCATCTAGTCATGGGATCTTAAAAGAGATACGGCTCCTGATTTATTGTTTTTTGTTTCTCCCCCCCCCCCCATCTCAAGACAATGAACAGCTGCTGCTTCCTAAAACAAATAAGCCCAAAACTACCTGCAGGGTTCCCATGCTTTTACAAAAGTGACCTGAACATGGCACGAGGAACAGCCGCCATTTTCCAGGGGTTGTGTGCAGGAGAAGCATGAAGAGGCAGGTAACTTTGCCCTAGTAGTTGGGAAATATGGTGTTTTTCATCCCTTACCTCAGAAGAAGGGGAAGGAGGGAAAAGGAGAGCAGTCACTCAGGAGCTCCCTCTTCGCCAGGCTTGCTCACAGGAACTCAGCATGGAAGAAAAGGTCTGTTTCTTACATATTTGTCCCGAACCAAACCTGCCATTCTTGGAGGGAGATGGAGGGCTAGGCTGAGCTGAAGCAGAGGAGAAGCCACGCAGCTCTCCCTGAGACCTCTCAGGATATATGGTGTGCAAATGTAAAAGCCACTCCTTACAAGTTAACTGCAGCACCTGGGCTATGGCAGCAGGCTTTTGTCCTCTCCCTGGGAGTGTTTTATCAGCACCCTCTTGATGGCCCTCCTTGTCCCCTCCCCATACAGTTCCCAGGGAGGAAGAGGGGGCAAGAGAGAGATTCAAGGGCAGGAACAAACAAAAAGGGCAGCCACATTGATGGTGCTTTATTTTGATTTGCATATCATGTCTCCTGAAAGAGGCAGGCAAGCCCCTCATCTTTAGCTGCTGAATGTAGGGCTAGGCTGGGCTGAAGCAGAGGAAAAAGAGCTGGGGGAAAAGCCATACAGCTAAGTACCCAGGGGCTCACCTGCCTCTCCACGAGACCTCTTCAGGAGACACAGCATGCAAATGTAAAAGCCTCTCCTTCCAAGTCAATAAAATAATTTAATATCAAGATTTCTATACCCAAGGGACTCGGGGCGGTGTACAGCCAAGTAAAAAACACATATAAACAATTTAAAACCAGTTAAAATTAATTAAA
>JAEANM010029818.1:0-10117 GCA_017656035.1 Myanophis thanlyinensis | reverse complement strand
GTAGCCTAATGGCTAAGACATCTGCCTAGAGTGCAGGCAATGCAGGTTCAAATCCCATAAGGGTATGGCTGGCTGAAGCTATTTACAATAGGGTTCAGGCAAGCAGTCTTTTTAACCTGTGGTGGGCTTTCCTCTAGTTCTCCTGCTAACTACTTCTCTTCTTCCCCTTTTATCTGTTTCCCTCCCTCACTTCTGGCCTTATCAATAGAGAAAGAAAATGTGTGGCTAGTCTGCTCAGCCCCATTTGTCTCCTTTTCCTAGGTCTGCTCAGCCAATCACGTTCTCCTCCATTGGGAGCAGAATATCCTTAAGGGTCTTCTGCCCAGTCCTGTCCCAATGATCAGTGTTTTGCCAATGACACCTATGTTTTGAGTCACTCCTTCCCATTTTGGGCCTTAGCTGAAGATTTTGTCTCTCTGGAAGTGTACTTTTCATCACCCAATGACTTTTCTTATCTGTGTCCCACTGGATATTAGCAACTGCTCTGCAACTGTTACAATGCTGTAATTTTACTCTCCAGCTTTTCTCTCCAGTTGCTGTTTTACACAGTTTTAGTAGTTTTACACAGAGTCTCTCTCTCTCTTTCCAATTGTGGGTCAGATCAGAAGCATGCCCTTCAACCACTGAAGGGGTAACTGTTCCCCACCCACCTTCACCTCTGCTACCCCAGGGCTCTGTCCCCAGCACCTACATACCAGGCTGGACCTATGGGGTTACTGTCTAATTCTTCCCACCCCAACAACTCATTACCCTTATGATAGTATAGCTGCCCTTCAAGACTAGAATTGAATTTCTTCTCTCCTTTTCTATCATACCAGCACAACCGCAGCATATTAGGCCAGTTAAAACTCAGTGCCATGCATTGAGAAACATGGTGTTTTTTTTTAACCACAATTAAGTTGGAATTGAAACCTGTGATTAATGAGGATGACATCTATTCTATCTTTAATTGTTCTCCTATTACTAATATACTTTGGTCAGTTTAGTTTACCCCAATGGCCTGCCATTTCACATTCTGTTCATTTTATCTTATAAAACGAGGTGGGATACATTCCATTTTTCAACTAGGAGGGATCATTTTGGCAGCTACTGCCATGTAAAATGTCTTTAACCTCTGCAGAGTCACTATTAAAATATTGGAGTTCCATTCATATTAACATTCATAATATAATCATGTTTTTCCCCAAAATATCTCAAAGTGTCTGCGTCTGATATAATCCATGAACAACTGTGAAAATTGCTGTTGCAATTATGTTTCAATTCTCAGTAGTTCTGAATAATTTGTCTTGAGTCAAATACCTTTGACTATCATTCCTTCAAAGCTGCAGCTATTATTTCTGTTTAGATCCATTAATAATGTCAGTTCTTTATAAGAAAGCATGTTTGTAAGAATACATTATATTTGCTAAAATATCCTGGATTATCCTTCTTAATTCAAAGCTGACATCTAATAAGGACTTCTTTGTTTTGTTTCTTTTAAGCCAATATTATTTTCTCAATCTTTGAGCCAGACAATGTCAAACTTGGAAATAGTAAAAAAAAGAGAGTCTTAACTTGCTGAGTGCTTTCAGAGATAGTCTTTCCATTTCTGAAAAAAAGAAAAGAAGAAAAGACATCTGAAACTAAATTGAGATTATTCAGATTAAATTTAAACCCTGCCTATAAATACAATGTTATGCTTAAATGATAGTGCTACAGAGTTGATACATCCTGTAACTTCAATTAGGTTGGGAACTAATGATTAGCAAATAATAATAATAGTGCATTTCAACTTAATTAAAGTATAGTTCTGAATTTGGAAATCTATCTCTGCAAACAAAGTTAGGTCATATCAGTCCAAGGTATTTTCTTATCATCCAGAATAAGTTTATAGGAAGTTCAGCCTGAAGACTTTCAATTTACAGATATATTAGGAATGCAAATGAAGGTCTTATCACTTAAAGCAGAGGTGAGGTGAGATGAAATGACAGACTGCAGAAAAATATAGACAGTGAAGAAGTTAAAAAAAAAAAGACTTGCAGCTTCACAAGTACAGGTGGCTGTTGATTCTGTGACTACATCATGAAAATGGGGTGGGGGGTATCTCCAGGATAGCTGATACAAACAGAAAACTCTGAGAATTCTTTGGAACAGGTCTTTTCCAGTCTTATGTAAGAACCAGATTTTAAAATTTAAGTAGCTATGGTGCTGATTGTTCACACACAACCTATGCATGGAGCATTCTAGGCTTCATAGAGTAGGTTGAAGAGTTTGAGGGAGATGCAGGACAAGAGAATACTGCTGTGTTATGAAGGCTTGGCACTTCTTCTAGCAAAAATGCCCATTTGCCTGCTTTTCTAACTTTCCCTTTACATGCAAAAATAGACAAGGTAGAATTAAATTTAGAACACTTTCCACTAGAAGGATTTCATTAGTCTCTTTTCCTGTTAGATTTCATCATGATATAGGAAAAAAGTTCTTTGGAACATGGAAAAAAGTTGGATGAAATTGCACCACAGTTGTTGGAAAGGATTAGCCGGTGATGTCACCGTTGCCCAGGGATGCCAAGTTGGGGGCTCCTGTTCCTAGCAGGAGCTGGAGCAAAGGACGGGAGCTCACCTTATGCCACAGAACATTCAGGTCTCGAACTTGGGCTTGCTAACCTCCAAGCCAGCTTCCTAGCCATGTAAGCCACTGAGCTCTTTTAGCTGGATGAAATGAGGTAAAGGTATAGGTTTCTCTGGACCAGTTGTGTATGTCTCTAAGGCATTGTGTTCATCTCCATGTCTTGGTTGAGGGAGCCAGAGTTGTCCGAAGACATTTTCCGTGAACATGTGGTCAGCATGGCTGTATGAAAAAGTTGCACAGAATGCTGTTACCTTCCCACCAAAGTGGTACCTATTAATCTACTCACATTTGCATGTTTTCAAACTGCTAGATGAGCAGGAGCTGGAGCAGAAACAGGAATTCACCCCATTGTGCAGAGCTCGGGTCTTAAACCTGGGCTATCAGTTCTTCAGCTTACAAGTTCAGTGTGTTTAACTGCTGAGCCATCACGCTCCCTGGATGAAATCAAATGGAAAAGAATCTGGACCAGAAATTCCAACTTCTTGTTTTGTTTTTTTCAAATATACTGTGGAGGAAATAATATTCTATTTGTTATGAGAGTAATGTGTTATTATATAGAAACATACAAAGTGTTCATTGCAATGGATCTTATAAACCATTTTGTCCAATATCTGTTTAAAAAGAATTCCATTAAACCACCCTCTGTTCTGCTAGCGGGCGTAGGAACGCAGAACAGGATGGAGCCCATTAAATGGCTTGCGTGATGTATTGTCATCTGGATGGGGTGGGGTTATAATATTATTTTTTATTTTATTAATTTTATTAATAAAAATAAAATTATTTATAAAATAATAATTTTATTAATTATTTTATTCATTTATTATGATTATTCTGCTTTATTGGTTTTATTGTTTTATATATAGGTTTTTATATTCCTGTAAGCCACCTTGAGTCTCCATGTGCAAATAGGCAGCAATATAAATTTTCTAAAATAATAATACAAATAAAATGTGACCATCTAGCCCTTCCCCCATTTGAAAACCTATAGCTCCATAACTTGATGGCTCTTAGCATAACATTCAGCCTGAATTTTCTTTTTCTTTTTTATTTCAGTCCATTAAGTCTTCATCTGCTCTTTGTTTCAAAGAGATCAAGTTCGCTCCTCCTTGCATGTGAGAGCCTTTCAGATCACAACTATGTAAGCCATTACTTTCCTTTTTGAAGGAAAGCTAAATGTGCTCTGATATTGGTCTCTAGACTTCTTATTATCCTGATAACTCTCCTCTGAACTTAGTCTAAGCTTTTGATGCTCCTTCTAGGATGCTAAATCCAGAGCTGGACATTAGTCCCCTAAATGCAATCCAACCAGCACAGAGTATAATGGAATGATGTCCTTTTATAATTTGGTTACTGTACTTCTCAGTTTACACCATTTTATGTAAATTATCCCAAAGATTGATGAACCTTTCCTTAGCAAAGGAAAAGTATGGTTTATGCAAATTCAGAAATTGGCATAACCCTACTTACTACTTATTGTAAAAGTCCCCTACGCTGACTAAATCATTCTTTTTTAAATCTGACCAAACCAAAACTGTAGTCAACTTTTAAAACCTTCCTTTTGATTTCTTGAGCCTTTCCTTGCTCCACCCTCACCCAGAGAGACTACTGATAGGAAAGAAAATTCAATTTGCTTCCCAAACATAAGGTGATGGATTTCTTACGAAGTATTTTCTTTAACAAGTAAAAAAAAATAACACTTGTTGAATTGTTTTTCTTATGACATTATTATCTGACAGTTATAATGTCATAAGACTCTTCTATGCATACAAATGATGCCCAGGACCAATTCAACATTGTATGACTGAGAACTACATAGACAGACTTCAGAATACAGATTTACTCTGCATATTTAGTCAGTGCTAGGAAATGTCAATAATTTTTTTAAAAAAATTATGTTGTTGTTAGTTGTGAAGATGTATCTGACCCATTGTGACCCCATGGACAATATTCCTCCAGGTCTTCCTGTCCTCTATCATGTCCATTTAACCTCACATTGACTGCTTCAGTGACTCCATCCAGCCACCTCATTCTCTGCCATCCCCTTCTTCTTTTGCCCTCAATTGTTCCCACCATTAGGCTCTTCTCCAGTGAATCCTTCCTTCTCATTAGGTGGCCAAAGTATTTGAGTTTCATCTTCAGGATCTGGCCTTTTAAAGAGCAGTCAGGGTTGACCTCCTCTAGGACTGACTGGTTTGATTGCCTTGCAGTCCAAGGGACTCGCAGGAATCTTCTCCAGCACCATAATACAAAGGCCTCAATTCTTTGGCACTCAGCCTTTCTTATGGTCCAACTTTCACAGCCATACATTGCAACTGGGAAAAGCATAGCCTTGACTATACGCACTTTTTAATATATATAATGCAATTAAATGTTTTCTAAGAGCCTTCTTTTACCCTTAAAAGTGTATGCTTCAAGAGATGCTGTCAGTGGTGGCTGGTATCTTTGATGCGTTCTCACCAAGAAGCTCAATGACTTGACACGACACAAACTACATTTTGTCATGGGCAGATTGAATGGTTAATGTCTAGGAGAGTCGGAGTAATGAAGGATTTGATTTCTCTAGCCCATTTCCCATCCCATGTTTGTTATGCCTGGGGCATTTATTTATCACTATTTGCTAACTGGGATGGATACAGTTTTAAATAAATCATTAGTTTTGGCTATGGTCATATCAGACAAGAGCTTAACCTCTTTGATGTAAAACATCATCTTTGTTCCTAAATGTTGCAGCCAACATTTCTGGCTTATTCTGTGAAATTTTGCTGTTTGTTTTGTGGCACATAATTTTCTAATATAGCCATTCAATTCAATTCAATCCTTTATTGTCAATGCACAACATGTGTGCAGTGAAATTGAATGAGCCTCCATCAGTACAATCACACAAAGCACAGAACACAGAATACATTCAAATAAAGAATACTTTTCTAGACTTATAAACAAATCCCTAAGCCCAGGAAATGCCCGGGCTAGGTACATTTCCACATACATTTCTACCGGTGTGTACATATTGCACATTGCACTGGCACTGTGAGTCTGTTGTATTACTTCTAGTTATGGTGTTATATGGCATTTAGAAGTCAGGACACATCAGGACACATTTCCTCAAACAGGTACCCAAACAGTAATACTTTGATAATGAAATATTATTTAATATTATATAATGCTATTAAAAAGGATTAATTGGTTTGCTAAGGAAAAGTGAGCAAAAAGTCAAGTGGAATGAACAAAGAATTCTGAAGGTTAAATCTGAGATATGGAAAAGGGTGGGAGAGAAAGATCACTTTTCCATTTTCCTAAAAAAGAAAAGTAAAAAAGTCAAGACAAATACGGATGAAAGCACTGCTTAAAAATTAAAAGCCAGTTCGGATTTCATTGTTCTTCTGGGGTCAGCTTAGGTAGACAACAGAGTTTCATGCATTCATAGCAGTCTTCTGTTTTATTTTTTTATTCAATTTCTATAGTGGCCCATCTTAGTCAGTGACTGAGTCAATTTTAAAACAATAAAAATAATAAAAATATCCAAAATAAATATACATAGCAGCCAAGACACTTGGCCAATTATCAATATAGCCAAAAATAGGCTTCTTAACACATTCAGTGCCCAAGTCATGGGAACATAGCCAGGTTTTTAGGGCCTTATGAAAAGCTAACAGGATTGGGGCCATTGGAGGGAGGATGTTCCATATTGGAAAAATCTGTCTTCTGACACTCTTTGGTTGACAGGATTTGCAGCGTGCCCATTCTGCTAGATTTAGTTGGATAGGCGAACTCTTGGAAAAAGGCAATGCTTCAAATACCCCAGTCCCAAACTATGTAAGGCTTTAGAGGTAACCACCAACACTTTGAATTGCATCCAGAAACGCAGAGGATAGAATTCTTTATTGGGCAAGTGTGATTGAACACACAAGGAATTTGTCTTTGGTGCATATGCTCTCAGTGTACATAAAAAGAAAAGGTACATTCATCAAGAATCATAAGATACAACACTTAATGATAGTCATAGGGTACAAATAAGCAATCAAATCATACTAGGAAACAATAATCAATATAAATCGTAAGGATACAAGCAACAAGTTATAGTCATAGTGGGGTGGGTGGGTGATGGAACGATGAGAACAACAGTAATGCAGACTTAATAAATAGTTAGACAGTGTTGAGGGAACTATTTGTTTAGCAGAGTGATGGCATTCAGGGAAAAGCTGTTTTTGTGTCTAGCCATTCTTGTGTGCAGTGCCCTATAGTGTTGTTTTGAGGGTAGGAGTTGAAACAATCCATGTCCAGGATGTGACCGGTCCTTAAATATTTTCACAACCTTCTTTTTGACTCGTGCAGTAGACAGGCCCTCAATGGAAGGCAGGTTGGTAGTAATTGTTTTTTCTGCAGTTCTGATTATCCTCTGAAGTCTGAAGGTAACCAATACAGTTGGTATTTTGGTGTTAAGAAGTGGTGTTAAGTGTGCCATTTATCTGGCTGCATTTAATGTCCACACAGCCGCATTCTGGACCTGTTAAAAGTTCTGAATGATCTTCGGGGCAGCCCCATGTTACAGTAGTCTAAACAAGAGGTTACAAGGCCATGAGTTACTGAGTTTGGGTAACGAAAATAGGATGTGTGTCCTATAAGTGTTCCCACAGTCTACAGAAGAAAGTCATCTTATCAGTGCATTCGTATATCTTTCTTCTAGATTTTACTTTGTTTGTTACAGTAATAAATGCTACACTGTATACCTATTCTTTGGGGAGATGCGGTGGCTCAGGGGCTAAGATGCTGAGCTTGTCGATTAGAAATGTCAGCAATTTGGTGGTTCGAATCCCTAGTACCACGTAACAGAGTGAGCTTCCATTATTTGCTCCAGCTTCTGCCAACCTAGCAGTGCAAAACATGTAAAAATACAAGTAGAAAAATAGGGACCACCTTTGGTGGGAAGATAACAGCGCTCTGTGCACCTTTGGTGCTTAGTCATGCCAGCCACATGACCATGGAATCATCATCAGACAGTACTGGCTGTTCAGCTAAGAAATGGAGATGAGCACCGCCCCCTAGAGTTGGAAACAACTAGCATGTATGTGCAGGGGGAACCTTTACCTTTTTAATACCTATTCTTTAAGGAGGGATTTCCACTTATTTCTATGCTAACTCAGGTGCTCTGATTCTCTCTCACTCACATAAAGATGTCAAAACCTTTGCTGGCCTTCAGCTCATATCAGTTACAGAGTCCTGAGTATATTGGAATTGGGAAGGCATAAGAATATATGACAATAGGAAGTACTAAATTGGATTAGAATAGATGTCTTGCTAGCTTAGAACTGCGGTTAAGACGGGGCAAAGAGTTTAACTCAGCAGGACAACTCTTGTTGTCTTCTATTCTTACGTTACAAAATACTACAATGTCTTAAAGAAATTCATGAAGGAACCTTGGCTAGCATACATACTTTGTTTCCCTCACACACAAGCATTCCTTAAAATGAACATTACTTTTGATTGGCACAAACCCAGAAAAAAACCCTTAGGATCTCATTATGCCACTTAAAAGAGCAAGCTAAGTTTGACATCCTGCTTTGATTTTTTTTTTTCTTCAACTGGGTCTGAGATGAAATGTTATTTAAAATAAATGAAGCATTGGACATTTCTCTCTATTTATTCTAGTAGCAAAATCCACACGTAGCCATAACTTCATTATACTTTGAAGAAGAGAGTGAGCTTTTTGATAACAGTGTCCCCTTCTGGAGAGAAGAAGCATATAGTACTGAACAATATGTATTCAGCCTAATTGTCTTCAAAATGTATGTGTTTTTAAGAGAACCATGTAAGAGAACCATTTTTAATTCTTGGAAAAAAGATCTATGATGATTTTGACTAGCTTGAAGTATGTTCCTGCATCACTTTAAGGAAATGCTCCAATATGGGCCTGATTGGGCAGAGCAGGGCTGAGGTCCTTAGGGCACAATCTGGGAGTGTGATCTAGAATGAGTTTGACTTGGTAACTCCAAAGGAAGTGGATGGGGTTCTCTGTGCTGCCAGTTCAGCTACCTGTTTATTGGATGCAGGTTCCTCCTGTACCATAAAAGTGATCACAGAGGTGACCTGTGGATGGGTCCTTTCCAGGCATCAGTCTTTCTAAAAATAAGTGGTGCCTCCTGCCTCTTGATGTCATGGCTTTGGGTGAGGACAAATTCCAAATACTCTTGGAGGACAAGTAAGGCAATGCTGATCTACCTCACCTCATGTTCATCACTCACCTGATCAACCCAGCACCAGGACTTCCCTTCCCTATTCTTTGTTATCACCACTGCTAACCTGTCCCTTCCTCTAATCTGTCCAGCAGCATCAAGTTTTGTTCCCTGTCCTCTCCTCCTGCTGCTACAGATAGGTTCAAGACAGCCTAAGCCAAACAGTCTACTCATTTCTCAATCAGTTCCATGCCCCCCCATGTTCTTCCTCTACCTTTTGCTGCTGGTTGGCTTTTTCTCTGCTATCTCCTGCCCTGGAACATTTTTCCTAATCTATGTCTGGATCACAGATGCATTTTCCAGCTCCAGATGAAACATACTTATTTTAGTCAATTTATGGCCCATCTGTATCTGCTTCTCTATACACAGTGTGACCTGTGCACAGAATGTTTTATACATTCCTTATAATTTTGTGTGCCTGTTTGTCAATCATAGAGAAGCAGCCAAAATAATAGCACTTAGACTTATACCGCTTCATAGTGCTTTGCAGCACTCTCTAAGCAGTTTACAGTATTAACATATTGCCCCTAACAATCTGGGTTCTCATTTTACCGACCTCAAAAGGATGGAAGACTGTGTCAACCTTGATCTGATGAGAATTGAACTTCTGGCAATCAGCAGAAAATGTAAGCCCTTTAAGGTATGCCTGGTTAGGAAACACAGTACAATGCTACTTTATCATTGCAGAATGTAATAACAGAATCTTAAATGTCTATCAGAATTTCCCACTGTCCCTTTTATACCATACAGAACCAAGATGAGATTATTTTGAGTCTCTTTCTCAGACTTTAACTTTTCCCAGAGTTGAATTGTCTCTGATTTTGCCTTGTTTCTGTATGCCTTCTTTGAGGTTATCTACTTATTTCTCTATTTAAAAATGTAGAATCGGAAAAGAACTTCCTTAATAGTGCCACTTATTAATACTATTATTCACAGGCATACTTACAAAGAAACCTGGACTTAAATGTATGCAATTCTTGCTACAATAGAGAACGGGAATGAAGGGAAGTGTCATTCTCTGTGTATAATACTAAAGATATAGGAGGGAATTATCTGCATTGCTGGGCAAATAAACATTCATCAATAAGCCAATAAAGGATTAGTAGCTAATAAACTGAATGATTTGAAGCAGAAAGAATATTCCATAGATATTTCAAACACTGAGGATATATTTTTTTGTAAAAATTTTATTAAATTTTCAAGAAACAAACAAACAAACAACTACACAAACAAACATCAAACAATATATCTTTTTTTGAGAGCAGCAAGATCCCGAATTA
>JAEANM010029817.1:0-10117 GCA_017656035.1 Myanophis thanlyinensis | reverse complement strand
AATAAATAAATAAATAATACAATTCTTCAAATATCTGAAAGTCTGTCTCAAAAGTCAACTAGTTTTTCCATTGTTCCAAAATGCAGTATATTGAATAATTTTTTTACATTACAAGAAATGAGATTCTAGTTCAATGTTAGGAAAACACTACTAGCAGTTAACAGCAGCTCAAAAATGGACTCATCCAGAGAATATATAGGACCCTTTATTGGCTATGTTCAAGCAGTTATTGGGAAATTGAATGTCAACTATGTCTTTCATTTGGATTGTATTTAGGAGGCTGGACTCAACTGGCCCTTCCTACTCTATAATTCAAGATTATTTTGTGGTTCATAGTTGTAAGGAACAACTGTGGGTGAGCATGTCTGGAAACAGCTTAATATACATTTTTGCTAGAGAGATCTAATCAAATTTAACATATTCAGGACTATATTCTGAATACATAAAACACAGTATGAATAATTTACATCATATATACATATTTCTTTGTAACTCTTTATGCATTCTTCATCTAAAATGTATGTAACCCTGATGATTCATGCCAATTTATCTGCCAGATATTTATTTTATTTATTAAATTAGTTTGCCACACATTTTGCTTCATTACTCTGGGCGGCCTAAAGTATTAAATATTTACCATTCCTCCGATTTTCTTCTATTAACTTTTAAAGTTTTCAATTGTAAGTTTCTTAAGACAGCCCTTATCACGGCTGTTGCTCATATAATTATGTAAAGTACCAATAGCTTTCACTTAATGACCAATTGCTTAATAATCATTTGAAGTTACATCAGACTCCAAAATTGAATTGAATTGAACTTTTTTTGGCCAAGTGTGTTTAGACACACAGGAATTTTTCTGCGGTACAAAATCATTTAGTGTACATGCAAAGCAACAGAATAATTATAATACCACCAATAAAAGGGAAGAATTAAAGAAAATAAGGATAAATACTATAGCCACACTACATAGGCAAATATACACAGACATAAAAGTACTTATGACCAGTCCTCTTAAGTTATGATTACTGCATCTACACTTCTGCAGTCACATGACTGCATTTTGGGAACTTAGCAACTGGTTCACATTTACAACTTGTTGCAGCACAATTTGAAACATATGTCTTTCTACTGTTTTTGCCTATTTCCAGCATAAACTATCCATTAAGAAGTTTAACTTAATGCTCATGTGGCTCCCTTAATTGTGGTGACTTGCTTTACAGCCCGCATAAAATAACATCAAGTCATGTTACATAGTGACCTGCTTTATAACCATAAAGACTTACAATGGAAATTCCAGTTTCAATAGTATCATTAAGAGAGAACTATTTGTACCATGACATGTTAGAAATGACAGTTCTATCAAATATTTTGTCCTGTACCTTCAAAAATTTGTAGCATTGTGGATGAGTTTTTTGGGAGTGGGGAAATTTATCTAAAAAGTATTCAATTACTGAAACCACTGTTATTGTTACTGTTAACCTAAGCACTAGGCAAACTTGAGCACTAGGCATTATAACTGAAAGGTCATAGCCAAACTATATGTACATGTACAAACTACATCTACATAGAGGGAAATCAGCAGTGGGGTGCCACTGGGTTCTGTCTTAGGCACAGTACTCTTCAATATCTTCGTGAATGACTTAGATGAGGGAATAGGAAAAAATCAAATTTGCAGATGACACTAAACTGGCAGGAATAGACAACACTCCAGAAGACAAGCTCAGGATCCAAAAAGATCTTGATATACTTGAACAGTGAGCCCTATCCAACAACATATATAACTGCTGCAAAAGAAAATCAGATGTCATTTCTTTATATATTTTTCCTGCACTTTTTGTTTCCTTTTTTATTCTTAGTCATTTTTCATTTTAAATTTTTAATAGTTACATAAAAATAATGTTTAAAAGCAATAAACGATATATCTCTAGCATCCTTTAAAAAGTTCTGGATCTCATTCAGAAAACCTCTTTCTCATAAGAACATTTCTTTAAAGTAAATGAGTGAGAATAATTTCCTAATTTGGTGCACCTAGAACGTCTCAGATGAATAACCTGAAAAATAGGGCATTCTCATCACCTGAAGACCCATCCCTGTCATTGTATTTAAAAGGAAGGAAATGTCTCACTTCCAGAGCTATTTTAGAAACACATAAATGGGTGGGGATGTTGTTAACCATTCTATAGACATGCCTTGGATTTTACAGTTCTCATCCATATGTGATGCCACAGTTATTTCACAGCCATTCGCAGCAGAGATTTTATCCAGTAAATGAAGAACTTGAATTTTCAAAATTACTGGAATTATATTTTTTAAATGAAGAAAGTGCCTCTAAACTATTTTCTCCAGAAACCACTTAGGCCTGGGATGGGGAACCTATGGCACAGGTGCCACAGGTAGCACGCAGAGCCATCTTGCTGGGCACACTTATCTCCAGCTGAGCATGCACATGCAATTGCACGTGCAAGCATGCGTGATTGCAGAGACCCAGCTGGTCTTTGGGCATCTGCTGTGCGTATGAGCAATTGCAGCAGGAAATCCAGCTGGTCTTCAGAGCACTCCTGCACATGCACACGTGATTGCTCATGTGTGTGTGTGTGTGTGAGTGCCTGTGTGCAGCATGCATGCACTGCATGTGCAAAAGCATGCATGCACAGATGGTGCAGTTGCACATGCAGTACATGAGGAGGAGCCACACGCAAGTGCGGATGGCATGCGCAAAGCGTGTATTTTCCGGCACTAAGTAAAAGGTTCGTCGCCAATGACTTAGGCTGATCTTTTAAATAAGTTTATTTTGTCCTTAAACATTATACTCCAGAAACAAGAAAAATGGCTTTATAACTTACTACCTTTTCTTCTAAGATTCCCCATTGAAACACAAAATTGTTTCCCCCCAAATTTATTCATTGTTCCTATGAAGTCAGCAAGATTCAAGCTTGACTTAAGGTAAATCTTACTGTTTTACAAAGCTTATTTCTACAACATGTTCTACAACAAATTCCTTGTATGTAGGATCTCTTTTCATTTTCCAAAGCATCTTTTTGTTAAGTCAACTCTGCCTAATTCCTTGTGTCTTGATGTCCAAAATGCCCAGTAGCCACAATTTCTACAATTCACTGTGTACACCAAATTTTGCTCCACAATTACAGTGTGCATATGGAGTACTTACCTTTCTTTGCCCCTGCATAGTTATCAGTGCTCCTAGCATTTCCATTCATGTTCCTGAATGTCATTTTACTATCTGTCTTTTCTTCCAGATATACTCCATTCCATTTTTAGTTCTAAATGTATGAAATATACCTAAATAGCCCTCATCCTTTCAAACTTTGTTGCATTTGGAACACATTCACCATGAAAGCACAGGTAATTACCTCCCAAAAGGCACTTTGCATTTAATGGCATCTCTTCCAACTATTCCCATGAGATTCTTAAACTAGCTCTCAAGAGAGTTAATGGGAATAAGCCAGAAGATTAAATACAATTTTACCTTGCAAAAATACACTCTAATGCTCATTTATAGTTTCCCCTAAACCTGGTATATTCTTACGCAGAAGAAACAACCTGCTGTAATAAGCTTCTAACTATTCCCTCTGCTAAGAAATTAGATTTTGACTGAAATCAATCAGCTTCCTCTTTTCTCCTCAAATTATGCCAAAGTCAAACATTAATTTCTACTGGCATATTCCTCCATCTTATCCACAGCTTCTGCTAAAGTAGCTTAAGGATAAAAAAAAATCTCAATTTTTCATTATTTAGCAGCCCTTCTTTTTGCAATACATTTAATCCAATCATATTTCCTTAATGGTGATTGTCCCAACATACAATTACCAGCTCAATCAAAAATTAGCATATGAGAAATACAACATTCTCATCTTCAAGAAATATGTAGTATCCCTTGAAGTAAGATAATATTGGCAATTCTCCAGCTCATCACTAGCCTCCTCTTCATAGGTCAGGTAGGAAAAAGATGATTCACCATCACAGCCAATCAGTGTGTTTTGTGCTGCCAGGACTTAGCACCTGAGTTCTGTAACAAAGCAGCCTGTATTTTTTTTTCAGTCACTCTTTCTCCCCAACTCTTTTTCTTGGAGGACTGATTATGTAAAACAGGTCAACTGATTGGTGTTAGGTGTTGTCTTGACTAGATGAAATTATTCAGTGTATTATTAGGTCTGATTTAAGCTAAGCGTAACTATTTATGGATTAGCTGACTGGAACAAATTATTTTTTGGTCCTACTGTTTATTAACCTCACTCAGAAATGTAATCATTTTCTCATCTGGAATTTAGTATTAACATGCAACACATTGGAATCAATAGTTATCAAAAATACTTCAATCTGTATTTCACCAATTTGGGCACAGTCCTATAAGTTCCCTTCATTCTGTATGAATACACTAAAGCAATAGGTGACCATGTTTAAGTCACGCACCCCAAGAACTTTACATTTCAGAGCTACAGTACTCTATTCTCTTTCTGGTAATTCGTTAATTTAAAAATAACAGACTACTGTAAAAGCAGCAGTTGTTAGAAATAATCAGATATTTCTTTAAAATGCTTTTTACAAGCTGTCAAGAAAGCAAGTATTAACAAGTAGTGTTTAAATACTATAATTATTAAAACTTGCCTCAAGTCCCTCCAGACCTGGGGGGGGGGGGGATTGCATAAAATAAAATTCCACCAATGTTCATTTTTCTTCTTTCACAACACATTTTAAACATCAAGCAGAAAAGTTATTTCTCAACACACCAATTACTTATTGAAGAGGGAACCATAACAGTATATCTTCTTTTTCCCTCTTCGAAGAGGTCAGAAAGTTTAGTTTGCGCCCCTAAAACCTCCCAACAGAAAATCCTAAAAAAAAATAAAAGTAACTAAGCAAGCAACGATTAAACAAGCTCAAGAAAACTTCCGGCATCTTCAACTGCAATTCTCCCCCAGCCACTCATGGTGATGATCAAAGAAGAGTCACAGGCACCAAACCGAAACAGATAAGGTGTTTTACGAAAAAGTCCCCCCCCCCCCAAGTTGAGCTTGACCCTCCTGCTGACTTCACTGAGAGTCCATGTAGTTTCTTGTCAACAATATGGAAGTAGTTTGGCACCGCCTTCTTCCACGACGGGTTCCCCCCCCCCCATCCCCATCCCCATCCCCATCAATTTTCCAGGCCGGCCGGCCGACAGGCCCGATTATTTCCTGATGGTCGCCCATCCAAGCTTCTAATTAAGTCAAGGCTGTTTTCTGTACGGGCCGAGGGCCAATACGCGCCGCGCTTTAATTAGCATCGCCATCGAAATGCTTTCCCCCCCCTCCATATCCCAAAATGTTTGTTTCTCCCCTCCCCCCCCAAACAACCCGAACCTCTCTTCCTCCCCAGAGGAGAGAGACCCCCCCAAGCTCACCCTGTCAATCACACGGCTTTTCTTCTCCACACGCCGCACGCGTGGGGGGAAGGGGGGGTTTGAGAAAATCTCCACAAACACGAGGGAAAACTGTCTCCGCCGCCGCCGCCCCCCCCCCACCTTTGGCGACGACGGTAGTAAGAAAAACAAACCCATTCCTCTCCCTCTCTCTCTCTCTCTCTCCCACCCCCACACACCCCCTCCTCAGCCCAATTCGGCGCTCCCCCTTTCACTACCTCAAGTCGTCGACGCCGCCACCACCTCCTCCTTCTCCAACTCACAGGGCCGGGCCGGGCCTGACTGAGAGGGGGGGGGTTGTTGGGGAGGAGAGAGCGGCTCCCTCAGGTGGCCACTGACAGGAGGAGGAGGAGGAGGAGGACGCGGACGACTACGGGGGATGCCGTGGAGGGGAGGGGTCACGAGTGGAGTACGCACGCGCGAGGACAAGCCGCGAGGAAGAGGGTGGGGGAAGCGTTCAAGACGGGAGGAAAAAAGGCGGGCGAGCCACTTCAGTCTCGCGCCGAGAGACGGCCCCGCCCCCCGCCCCTCCCCCTTGAGCGATCTCCTTAGGCGCTTCCCTTCGTTGGCTGCCAGTTATCTGCGCACGCGCGGAGGCAGCGGACCACCGGCACCTCTTTTTTTTTTTTCTTTCTTTATTCTTCTTCTTCCTCCTCGTCTTCCTCCTCCTCCTCCTCCGCGTCGTCTTCCGCGCTCCCATTTTGAAGCCACGCCTCTTCAGAGGTTCGCTGCCCTCTTGGGTGCCACGCCCCTTCCTCCGCTGTGAAGAGAGCGCGTCTCTTGAGGGCGTCAAAAAAAAAACCGCCTCCTTCCTCCTAAAACGCTCCTACTACGTCAGCCTTCCACCGATCAAGCCACGCCCTTCTTGTCTCGGAGTTCGTCCTATCCTGGGCCACGCCCATCTTCTCTCGCGCCGCCTCCTCAACCGAGCGCCTCCATCTTCTTGCGCCTGGTACAAGGGACGCCCGCTTGTTGGCTCGCCTTAACTTTGATTCGCCAACTTGGTTGACGACCAAAGTTATTCCACCAATGAAAAGTTCCGGACGGTGACGAGGAGCCAACGAAAGGCGGGATATGAACCGTCAGAGCCTCGCTGTGGATTGCAGTTATCTGTATTCACGCTTTATTTCGTTTTACGCCCCACACACACGCACTTTGCCCTGTCATTAATTTCCACTAAAAGAAAACTACTGTAGTTGGTCCCAAATTATCATCGACCTTTAAAGTATAATAAAAAGAACTCCAAATGAACTTTTAAAATGGGAAGGGGAAATATAATTGCCTCCAGTATAATACTTGCTTAAATTGAAGTGTTAAAATGATATATTTGAAAGGAATCTAAACTCATTTCATACTGCTGAGTGTGACTGTGAAGATACCTTCTGGCAATGGTAGCTAGCTCACCAGGAAACATGCAATACTAGCAGTGTGCAAAAATAACTTACATCATTACTGAAATCATCTTCCTATACACGTAGCCCTCAATTTACAACAGTTCATTTAGTGATAACTTACAACAGCACCAAAAAATGACTTATGATAGGGTGACCAACTGTCCTCTTTTGGCTGGACATGTCCACTTTTTACGTCCTGTCCGGGGCGTCCAGCCGGGTTTTATAAATTTTCTAAATTTACCCGGACGCCCCTGACTGGACGTAAAAGTGGCGACGTCATGTCCGGCAAATGGACAAAAGTGAGAAGCTCCAGCAAGAAGTCCCGGAACAAGCTTCTTGCTTCTCAGCCTATTTGCGGTCGATTGCCGGCGAAGGGAAGCCCCCGACCCCCCCACCGCTCCCCCCGTTGCCATCGCCGCGCTCCCCCCCTTCGCGTTCCAATCGCCGCGCTCCCCCCCTTCGCGTTCCGATCGCCGCGCTCCCCTTCGCGTTCCGATCGCCGCGCTCCCCCCCTTCGCGTTGCCATCGCCGCGCTCCCCTTCGCCCCCCCGTTGCCATCGCCGCGCCCGTTCCCGACGCCGCCCCCCGCCCCCCCGACGTCGAAGCCCCGCCCCCAATGACGCCGACGACGCCCCCCCCCCGTCCTCTTTTTTTGTTTTTCAAATATGGTAAGCCTAACTTATGACCGTTTGTCACACTTATGCTTATCATCTAACATGAGATTGCAGTTCTGGAGTCACATGATCCCCTTTTGCAATCTTCTGACAAGCAAAGTCAATGGGAAAGCGAGATTCATTTAACAACTGTTATTGATTTTAAGAATTGCAGTGATTCCCTTAACAAAGGTGAAACAAGCTGTAAAAATAAGGCAAAACTCACTCAACAAATGTCTCCCTTATGACCACAATTGAACCAAAATTTGTTGTTGAGGACTACCTGTATTCTAGCTTTGTGCCATGATTACTAAAAAATTACTCTCCAGGATGAAAGTACCAGACTTCTCCATGCAATTTTTAGAAAATGAGCAGGTAGCTGGCCATCCTACAAAAGAATCTGAGTTTATCAACACTGTAGTGCTGGGTGAATATTTATGGAGACAAAGCAGCAACAAGGATGGAGAGAGAAGCCCAAGTCACAAGTTCCTTGTGCATCTTGCATTAAGTTCCCAACAGAAAGTGGGAATAAGTTTTTAAGAAAAACAAATTTACTCGTCTAAAAAGCTGCCAGTTCCCCATAAAAGATTGGATAACAAAAGCCCCCCCCAAATCCTATTACTGTATTCTCAGGAAATTTAAGTTGACTATAAAGAAAAACTATTTGAGGAAGAAACTAGTCCTCCTTTCAAAACATAGTATCTACTACAAGTGAGCCTCACTTAATGACTGGTGTTTTATATGTTTGAAGTTATGACAGACCCCCCACCCCAAAAGGTACATGCGACCCAGATTTGAATTTCTAACCTGCCCTCCCATTACATGATTATGTTTTGGACATTTGGCAAGTAGACCACATTTACAGCCACTTGCAGCATGCCAAAGTCGCATGACTGCAATTTATGGGGTTTTCCCCCCTGGAATCCTGTTTACTTCTGGTTTCCAGCAAAAAAAACACCCAAACATTGCAAACAAGGCATTTATTTAATGTCCGTGGCATTCCCTTAATGCCTGTAGTATTCCCTTAACAACAACAGCAAAAAAAGGTAAAGCTGGGTCAGTCATATGACCAAGATTTGCAACTGTAATTGCAGGCTGAATTATGTTGTTGAGGACTACCTGTACCCACTAAAATGGGCATGGGTGTGGCCAGTATATGACGCATCCGGCCTGTGGGCCACAAGTTTGGTTACATTGTGACATATTGTGACTTTTTTCCACTTCGCTAAAATGGGCATGGGCATGGGCATGGCCAGAGCATGACCATCTGGCCCACAGGCTGCAAGTTTGGTCACGTTGTCAGTGACATATCGTGACTTTTTTCCCCTTCACTAAATTGGGTGTGGGTTAACCAGTGCATGACGCATCCAGCCCATGGGCCACAAGTTTTGACACCTATCTTACATGATACAATATACCAATAGCAGTTAAACTTATATACTTTACAGTGCTTTACAGCCCTCTCTAGGCGGTTTTACAGTCAGCATACTGCTCCCAAAAATATAGACGACCCAAACAAGCAGTATTTTTTCAGACTTATTAAGATCTAAATCAGGGGTGTTCAACCTTGGCAACTTTAAGGCTTATGGACTTCAACTCCAAGAATTCCCTAGCCAATCAACCATGCTGGCTAAGGAATTCTGGGAGTTGAAGTCCACAAGTCTTAACCCCTGAACTAGATACTTTTCCAATTATGGTTAGTGACCTCTCAAAATTACAATGGCAGTGAAAAAGTGGTTATGACCATTTTTCACACATCATTTGCTGTATTTCCACGGTCATGTGATCAATATTCAGATGCTTGGGAACTGACTCATATTTATGACGGTTGCAGTGTCCCGGGGTCATGTTATCACCTTTTGCAACCTTCTGGCAAGCAAAGTCAGTGGGAAAGCCGGATTCACTTAAGAACTGTGCCACTACCATTAACAACTGCAGTGATTCACTTAACAACTCTGGCAAGAAAAGTCGTAAAAAGGGCAAAACTCACTTTTCACTTAGCAGCAGAAATTTTGGGCTCAATTGTGGCCATAAGTCAAAGACTACCTGTACTTGCTTCACATCTTTTTTAAATTGCTGTGAAATTTATATCATTAAACCCAAAGAAGTAATGATAGCATCCTGAGTCTATTTTATTTTTCTTTCCCCTGCATAATTTGGGAATGCTTTTTTTCAACCACTAAAATATCACAAAAAGTATGTATGCAAGTATTGATCAGGCCAAGTGATAGGGGGAAAAAAACCCAAAAGCAAAAATATGGGCACAAGATTAGCATTTTAGATCTACTCTAATTAGGAGTATTTTTCTTTCTTTCTCCTCTTCCTCTTCTTTTGCATACCTGTACAACTAGATTGCAAAAAATATTTAAAAGAGGAAGTTCTACATAGCTCTTACCTTTAGTGGCCTATATAAAACTCTGGGTAGAATTAACGATATATGAGGGCTATCCACAAAATAGATTACATTTTCGTCTGTAGCAAGAAGGGGTGGAGCTAGCACTGCCATCTTTGGTCAGTGTGTCCACCGCTCAGTCTGCATCTAGTCGTGCTAGTGGGAGGTTTGTATCATTGCCCGTAATTTCACAACAAACGTTTGAAATGTGTGCTGCAATTGAAAATCCCTCCAGTTGTGAGGTGCGATCAGTGATAAGGTT
>JAEANM010029816.1:0-10118 GCA_017656035.1 Myanophis thanlyinensis | reverse complement strand
CATGTGGTGTCTGATTTAGTGTCCGTATTGCTTGTGGAAAGAAGCTTTTCCTCATTCTTTCTGTGTTTGCCTTCAGAAAGCGAAAACGTTTTCCCGACCACATCGAGGTAAACAGACTATTTTTGGGATGGCTGGGTCCTTAATAGAATGTCAATAATTTTATTAATATTATGTAAACATCACTGTATTGAAATAATATGATATATTAAGATTTGTAACAACACAATAAAAAAAATTGCAATAATGATAGCAGGGTAAATGCTTGAACAAAATAGAGTCCCAATGTAGAAAAAAATAACAATTTTCAAATACAAAATCTGAACATATTTATATAATTTTGAACCTAAAAATAAAGAAAATTACAAGAAGAGTACAAATATTACTTGTATATTGTTTAAAGACTAGATATTCCAATATGCATGCCTTCCACAAAAGTAAGATATTTTGCTTTAAGTTGGCATGTGTACCTATCCTCTACAGAATTTTAAACCAACTAAAGCCCTTCAAAATATCTCAAGTATTGTGAAACAAGTACAATAAAAGCCCAGGAGTCATCTACAAAATATAGTATAAAGAAATTTACAGCCACTATGTAGGACAGATAGGCAGAAAATTAGCAGAGCATATCCATTAATACTATCCAGCAGTTAGAAGATACAATAAAACTTCTTAATCTCAAAACACATGGATAGCTACAGTCTTGGTTTCAATTTGGAAACCAAGCATTGTAGACCAAGCTAAATTAAAAACACTAGGAAATTCCTGAAAGCTTGGCATTTAGACAAATCAGCTATCAACAGACACTTAGAGATAACCCGTTTTTAGATGCCATTCAAAAGAGAAAATAAAAAAGCTACAAATCCAGAACACATCCTCTGAAATTTACACCAGATTAACAGGGATTAAAACCAGACATACAATCAAGGAATTACTAAAGATAATCCCCACCAACAACAACACTGGCAGTGCAAGTATATAAAAAAAGAAGCAAACCCCACACTCACTATCACTGATGCTTGTTGGGGAATGAAACATTCGCAAGCAAACTACCTAGCTTAGAAAGCACCAAAGACTCAACAGTTGAACCCAAAGCTACATTTTTTAATTGGAATCCTAATCTACTTGGGTCTAATAATCTTTTGTCAAATTAAGATATTTAATGAATAAGAGGTTTAGTGTTTGGAGAGCAGAGGTTTATTGCTGCATTCTGGATTGAAGCCTGATAGTAACTGTAGCAGACCACTGGAATTTTGGCAGATGTTTAAAGATACTTCGTTGAATCTTATCCTAATTTTCTCAATTTTCTTTATTTGAATTAAGGCTACTCTGTTCTGCTGAGTAGATATTTTCATCCCCTTCTGCCCTGCATTAAAGATGGCTTATTTTGGAATATAGTTCATTTATTTACTGCAAATCCTTTTAAATAAGCCACAGTTAGCAAGGTAAATATGGGCTAGTTTCCACCAAGAAAAGCCCCAGGTGAAAGTGCTTTTTACCTGACTAACCTTTCAGATCTCTTTGACCTACTGAAATGGAGGAATGGCTCAGGACTCATTGGCTGGAGGATAATAGATCAGCAAAATATCTACAACATTGTGGAAAGAGCTACATTCTAACTAGCATGCTGCTGCAATGCTGCATGGCTCTGAACACCAAATGACCACAGTTACAACTTCTGGTATTATGCTGCTTTTATTATTGCATAGCATCATAAGCATGGAAAAACTTTGGAGACCCTATCTTAGAAAGTATTGCCTATTTGCCCCAGCTTGGTATCATCTGCAAATCTTGTTTCCTTTCATCTAAATCCTTTCATCTAAATCATTTATTAAAACTTTGAAGAGTACTGAAATTCAGAAATTAAGACAGAACGCTGGTGGCAGAGTGTTTAGGGTATAGTACTGCAGGTACTTCTGCTGACTGCTAGCTGCCTGCAATTTGGCAGTTCAAATCCCACCAGATTCAAGGTTGACTCAGCCTTCCATCCTTCCGAGGTGGGTAAAATGAGGACCCAGATTGTTCAGGGAAATATGCTGACTCTGTAAACTGTTCAGAGAGTGTAAAGCACTATGAAGCGGTATATAGATTTAAGTGCTATTGCTATTGCTATTGTGGTACCCCACTGCATGTTTCCCTCAACATTGATGTAGCTTCATTTAGGGCTACATGTTGAATACAGTTGGTCAGGCGCTTACAAATCTATCTGGTGGTGATGGATTCCACATTTTTCTATTTTACCAAAAAGTAGGCTGTGGTATATTTTGTCAAACGCCTTACTAAAATCCTGTAGTGGATACAACTTTTGTTATAAATTGACTGTTAAAACAGAATCTTGGAAGTCTCAATGCACCTCCTTTATTTTTGTGTGAACTATGAAGTAAATAAAGTAGTCTGTCTGATTGGATTCAGTTCTTTTATCTGACTTAACTTGGCAGCAGTTCTTTCTCCTGTCCTTTAAGTCCATTCTCTCTGCTTCTAAACAAACAAACAAAGGTAGCCCCAGAACATCTGGAGCAGTCAAATGACAAAATGTGGAACCAAGAAATAGAATAGAACAAAAAAACATTTCAAGTAAGACTATCTTATAGCCTTATCTGAAAACCACTGACTGTAGCTTTATTTAAAACACAATGTTGACCCACATTTCCTTGCTGGAAACAACCATTTGAACTCCCTATTGCTATTGCCCATTTGAGTAAAAAAAAAACTTGAACTCTAACCTTGGACTGGCTAATGAATCTTGACAAACTCCAGACTGAATCTGATTATTCTTCAGTCTGCTTTTGAGGAAAGTGAAATCTATTCAGGCAAACCTTATCTCCAGAGTCTCTGATTTATGCATCATTACTTGTTGCCCATTTGTCTACTTAGCTTTGAGTAAATTGCATGCTGGTCTCCTAAAAACCATGTATATGTTTGAAACCAGAAAAAAGGATAGCAGGGGTGTTTGAAGGGTGTGGTTAAAGTAGTGAAGATGGTAGCCACAAGCATAATTTTGATTGTATCATCACAGACACCATAGTGACTTTTCTGATCATGCCCTGCAGATAGATCTGAGTGATAATGGTAAGAGAAACAGTTCAGCTGATGTGCTGAGGAAAGGGAAAAAAGAGAATGTATAGAGTTGCCAGTCATATAAGTGGGCATTGAGCTTGTTTGGAAGTTGTAGTAGGAGAGATGTTTACCACAGAGCATTGACTGAAGAGTGATATACTCTTTTCTGATGTGGTTGTCTTATTCCTCTAAGCACACCATTGAGGAATGTGCACACTTAGCAGTGAGAAAGAAAAAGGACACCCATCTAGCCAGCTAGATCAGCCAAATTCAATCTGCTAATCAATAGGACATCTGTCACAGTCACATCAACCTCATTGATAGTTGCTGGTCAGCACTACATGAATGTCTGAGGGGAAATAATTGCATTTATGTGCATGGAGGGATGATTTTATGTCCATTAAGAAGCTAATTTTCCAAATGACATAGCAAAAAGTGGTGGGAAGGAAGGAAAAAAGTGAACAGTTCACAAATCTTTGTTTCTTACAAAGCATTTTAATGGGTGGCAGGAAGTGGGGTGGGGAGAGTGTAAGCCTAAGCATTTAGCATATTTTCTGTTCTCTTTTTCTCTCTATTGGCAAGGGAAAGGATTTATATTACTCCTCATCTGTGTAATGTAATTGTTGCTAGAGCTAAGGCAGTCAGGCCACCATAGTTTTATAGTTCATTGGAGATGCTGCAGGTAATTGTAACTGGTACATCTGTAAGCCACCATTTGTCACCCGATTGGAAGAAGACAGTGCCAGTGGTGACATAAACATAATGCATAGCATGGGGCCAGTGAATTAGAAATAATACAAAATTTAAAATTTCTGGAGACAATGCATTCTGCCCAGCAAATATGCTAGAGAAGTTATAAAATACATGATATCCCACAAGTACAATGGAGATTGCACAGAATGTCTAGACAGTGTATAAAATCCTCTTGTGATGTGCACTTTCTTCAAGGTCTACTGGCATGAATACTGCGTGGAACAATGGCACAAAGAAAGTTACAGAACATTCAGCATGAAATCTAAAACCTGCTCATTAAATATGTGAATCTTTCCACTCATATAGTCGTTAATGCATTGGAAGCAACACCCCCCCTATTCTCTATACAGCAATCCTTAATTCCTTATAGAACTGTGAGTACCATTGGGAACCCTATAGTCACTGGATGTTTCAATATGGATTTATACTTGCAACATTTGAGTGTTAATTCTCTGCTGCAATGTTAGGTCAATTTTTCAATTGAGTTTATTTTCTCTTACATTTATATGCTGTATATATTTAAAAAGAATCTTAAAATAATAGCATCTTAAGTATTTTTCTTTCATATGGGGAAATTTATGTAGCCAAATAAAATACAGATGTAGAAAAATGAACAAATCAAATACAATGTCTCCATAATGTATTCTGGCAATGCATGCAGCATGTTCATATTTTAAACCTGATGTTTATGACTCATAAAGTGTAGCAATGGTCCACTGAGCTCACATATACAGGAAATGGATATAATCAGCTAGCAAATAACAAATCAACTACACAAACCACATAAGAACAGTCTGTAGGTATAGTTCTGGGCAACTGGAACATAGCCATGAATTCCCTATGTACATTTCTGATAAATGATTTTCATTATGATATCCTTTTGTTTAATACATTTTTTACCAACAGGAAAAAATATAAAATCTCGAAAGACTGTGTCAATATTGTTTTTTCCTTGTAACATTCATTCTAAATTGTGCCTGTGTGCAAACAGACTTAAAGATGTGAATAATTCATCAGTTTTTAGATCTTTTCCTATAGATTTGGATCCAATGTCATTGAGAAGCATTTGACTTTTTCAACCATGGATTGATTTACCTACAAGAAAACCGCTAGCAAGAAATGGGTTGCATCTTACAAAGACTTGAAAAAAACCATGTTTAGCTAGTGCCTTCCCATGGTTATCAAAAGAGCTTTAAGCTTGATCTAAAGGTTGGAAAGTAATAAAACTGGGGTGGCTTCCTAAGATACTTTTCTGGGCACCAGTTCAGATGAAGAAGAGCCAGTTTCAGGAATGGGGGGGGGCAGATGTGAAGGAACATCCAGACATTGATGGACACTTTGAGATAAGTGCTCCAAGGCTGTCCACAGTGGAGCAGCCACAGAAGGAATGACTGGATGAGTGGCTGGTTAAGCTAGGGACAGGAGAAGCACAACTACTGCTGGGAAGCCTAGAGGCTTCCAGAAGAGAGGGAGGGCAGCTATAGCTGGCCAGCAGAGATTAGGAAGAACTGTCTCCTCTTTCTGATCTGAGAGCAAGTAGGGCTGAGAGGAGGTAGTAGCAATGAAGGTCAGCCAGGCTACTTGTGAGATAGCACTCTCCACCCTCTTGATGAGCTGCACCAGGGAGGGGCTATTTTAGCTCAGCATGGAGGGAAACAGCACTGGGAACAACTTGTCTATTTCCAATAAAAGAGAATATTTGTAACTCAGGGTTGCAACGGTGGGCCCTTGGTGCTTTCTGAGCTTGCTTGTTTTCTTGCAGATGTTTCATTACCCATACTAGGTAACATCATCAGTGCTAGTAAGGAATGCTGTTTGCTGTCAGTTCATATTCTAGTGTTTGCCTGTCTGTGTGGGTGAGAGCAGTCTTAGTGATTTGGTTGGGCTGTTTACTGATGGCTCTTTGGCAGTTTCTTGATTGGGGTATTGCTTACTTTATTGTTGGTCTGAAGTTAACCTGGAAATTAATTTATGCTGAACTGAGTGCTGATTACTGGTGGAAAGGTGCTGGAGTTTTTTTTTTCCTTTTGGGCTGGTTGATTATCTCCTTTTCACAGTTTATGATGTTGTTAATATCTATGTGTTGATTGATGGCTGCTTTGTCAGAGTGCCAGGCTTCTAGAAA
This sequence comes from Myanophis thanlyinensis, assembly GCA_017656035.1. NCBI lineage: Eukaryota > Metazoa > Chordata > Lepidosauria > Squamata > Homalopsidae > Myanophis > Myanophis thanlyinensis. Next base: position 4,186 of record JAEANM010029816.1, on the reverse strand, counting down.
TTCCTGGCATGTTTCGACTTGGCCCCATCTAGGACTATCACATTTGCCCAACTGAAAATATGATTAAATCTGTCTATATGTTGTGAAATTTTAAAAAAATATGTAATCATGTCTTCTGACTGCCAGTTGGTGTTCATGGATGCATTCTGCCAATCTTCTGCCTGTTTGTCCTTCATAGTGATTGTTGCAACTTTTACATTGTATGCTGTAGATCAGGGATCTCCAACCTTAGCAACTTTATGACTTGTGGACTTCAACTCCCAGAATTCCTTAGCCAGTGCATGCTGGGTGAGGAATTCTGGGAGTTGAAGTCCACAAGTCATAAAGTTGCAAAGTTGGAGACTCCTGCTGTAGATTACTCCTGTTTTTTTCTTCTTCTGAGGTTGCTGGGTCTTTTGGTTTGCTTAAAATGTTTTTTTTTTTTAATGTTGGCTTGTGTGCTACACTGATTCCATGTGGTTGTAGTAGTCTATTTCCCTGCTGTGCATTTTTCAGCCTCTGTGATTCTTGACTTGCTACTGGACCTGGATTCTGTACCTCTGACTTTGGATCATACCTCTGGAACTCCAGAGGTGCATTGTGGACTTGCCTTTGCCTTTCAGGTTTACCTTTGCCCTGTGGATTTTCACTGGGTATTTTCTAGACTAGACTATTGAACTCCTTATGGGTTGTACTGGTATTAGTGTGAGGAATTTCTGGAGAAGACTATTAAAGATTTCTAACACCCGTAGGGTGTGTGTGTGTGTGAGTGGAACAGGAAGAAACACTGGAATTTATGGAGGCATTCTTTTCTGCAGTTATCAATCTTCCCACCATACCACATTCACCATACAGTTAGACCTACCCCACTAACCTTTTAAAAAGTAGTGAACAATCTGACTCATTCCTCAGCTGTTTGGGGAAGAATGAATGGAACTCCAGTCTGGAAGTATGCAATAAATCTCTATATCCAATGGCTAATCTTCTATAGTTGATAGTGTTTATATTGGTTTTGACATCTTTGGTCACTGGATAATTGTATGCTGTCCAGAGTTACAAATGGGGCACCCATAGAAATGCTATCTTTCAATCTGTCTGATGTTCCTCCCCATCAAAAGCATGACTACTCTGAGGGTTTCATGTATTTCTATTGTATACAGTACATATGTCAGCCTTTAAATGGAAAAAAAGTGAAGCTGGAAGCTAGTTATAACTTAGCTTTTATTATTATTATTATTATTATTATTATTATATAAAGCTATTATGAAATTGGCTATTAAAGTAATATACCATAGAAAAGAGAGCACTAGATTTGCATGTACATAATATCAAAGAGCGCCCTGTGGCTTTTTTGCAGTTGGGGAAAGTCTACAATAAAATTGGTGATTTAGGACTTGGAAATATTTAAAGCACATATTTCATACCTTGTGGGTCTCCCAAACCTCCAAAAACAGGCACTGTTTCCATTCTCTTTGGCAACAGCACCCTTGGCATAACATCTCATGTGACCTTCAAGCTGAAGAAAATATACACTCCTGAATTAAGACATATTATCCTATTTGTCTTTCATTTGATGCCTGTTAGGACATGTTTTAAGTTAAGGAACTGAAGAATTATGTTTCTTTTTAAGATCAAATGAAAATAAAGCTCAACACAATGAAAGACAAAATAAATCAACTACACTTTGACATCTTAGTCATTAATAAATAAAAATGGACTGGAATTGGAAAGGCAGAAGATCATATTGTTTCCTACACTGGATTAAAAAAAAAAAAACCAAGAAGGAATAGTGTTGCTTTCAAAGTCAGGACGATATAATAAGAGATATAGCAATGTAGTCAATAACAAAATAAGATCAATCAGATTGTGCATTTAATTATGCTTCAGCCACTGATGTAGAAGAAGGGAAGGTTAATAAGTATCATAGTTAAGCTAATCTGAAATCAACAGAACATGCAAGAGATTGGAATTTAAAAATTGGAAATACTAAAGAGGAAAATGGACTTGGCTTTTATGAGCTAGGAAATGGAAATGAAGCAAGAGAATAAGTTAGAAATTTCTGCCACTCAAATGATTTATTCATTACTAGTACAATCTTCCAATTACCAAAATGACAGCTATATACATGGATCTCACAGGATGAAGTACACAGAAATCAGTCTGACTATCTTATTGATGCAAAGAGGTGGAAGAACTCAGTTATAACAGCAAAAACATGGTGTGTGTACCTGTTTGTGGATCAGATCAAAAACTGTCTGTATGCAAGTTCCAAATCAAGCTAAAGTGCAAGAACAAAGCCAACCACCATATGTTCTTGAACATCTAACCACCATTTCCCAGGAGAATATTAGGAATCACTTTGAAGTCCTGAATCTGATTGATAAGGAGCCAGAGGAACTGTAGAGTGAAATAAATGGGCTGTTAAAGATGAATGTGAAAAGAGACTGTCAAAGATCAAGAAACATAAGAAAGTAAGCTGGATGTCAGAAAAAAAAAACCTGTGGAATTGCCAAGAAATGAAAAGAAATTTAAAACCACGAAAGGCAAAATTTTCAGGAAGGAACATAACAAATTGCTGTGGATATTATCCTAATCCAAGAATCAGCTACAACCTCCATTTAACGAACAGTAATTAAATCACATTCTTACATTTTATTTTATTTTTGTGTTTGAACAGATAATTTGGTTTTTATATTTTTAAAGGCAGCATACAAGAGACATATTTTTAAACTACAATAAGTACTTCAAAAATATTGCAATGCAAAATCAAAATCAAAAGTCTTGTTTAACTGTCCTGGTTGTAGTTTAGGGACCCCAAGCAAATTAAACCAGGGTTCATCAGAAGAATAACATTCTTGTTCAACATTTTGTTTTGTGGATAGCTACAAAATGTATACTTTGTGACTATTGAAATTATATCTCAATATTACAACATTTAAATGTGGATCTGTGAGTACCCTTGAATAATCTGTTGGATTGTGTGGCACAAGTAAAATTATATACAATATTTATGCAAATTTGATAGATTTCCCAAGTATCTAAGATCTTTAGCTCTTGGTTCTTTAACTCATGGCACTGTAATTGACAATATTTGTGATAAAATCCCTCCCAGTTGGATAGCTTGATTTTAATCATTCTTCAGATAAACACTAACTTTTAAACTTGTCACCAAAATATATATTTTTATATTATTCCTTACTGCATTTGGATTTACAGTATATGTTTAAGAAACATCAACAACCCAGTGAGTATAATGTACAGTTAGTATAAGGTATTTTATGTAACAAAGAAACAAAGATGGTAAAGTCATGATTTATTGATGTGGTGCTTAAGCATTGGTGGTTAGAAGATTAGAACACTAGAAAAAGATTATTGATATGGCTAGTGTATTCATGGTGTCATCTTTGTATGCTATCCAATTACACCATGAATACACTAGCCATATCAATAATCTTTTTCTAATGTTCTAATCTTCCAACCACCAATACTTAAGCACCACATCAATAAATCATGACTTCACCATCTTTGTTTCTTCTAGAACTCTATTGTTTAAGAAAAGAAATGGAAATGTGCCAAATCAGTACAGTAAAAATTGTATGCTATGATTTATCAATTTCTTAAATATATGTTGCTGATGTTAATGCAAGCTGGATGAAACTGATTCAGGTCATTAGTAAACCAGCAGAGGAGGATAAATATGCAAAGGTACCATTTGGGTTGTATGGAGCTATGATTATAAGTTAGTACATGCTGTTGTTGCTTTTTTATTTAGAAATTAAAACACAGCACAGTTACATTTTTTAAATTTTAAATTCTGGGCAATGTAATCAGATACTAAATATGTTTCCATCATCACTTTAGACTTCACAATTTACAGAAGAGATAATACGTAGTTCATGGTTGAACAGTGGAGTGCTTGGTGCTCTAGCAATAGCACTTAGACTTATACACTGCTTCATAGTGCTTTACGGCCCTCTCTAAGCAGTTTATATATTCAGCATATTACCACCAACCATCTGGCTCCTGGAAGACAGAAGATTATATTGTTTACTACACTGGATTTAAAAAATCAAATTCCTGGTAGTACATAGAATCAACCTGCAATATAATATTACATTAAATAGTATATACCTAATCCTATAGATACCCCTTTAGATACCCCTGGAACCCCTAAAACCCCTAAAAACCAACCACAAACCATTTCTGA
>JAEANM010029815.1:0-10118 GCA_017656035.1 Myanophis thanlyinensis | reverse complement strand
GCCAGCAAAGCTGGCTGAGGAATTCTGGGAATTGAAGTCCACAAGTCTTCAAGTTGCCAAGATTGGAGACCCCTGATGTAGAACAAGCAGAAACTCTACATGATTTGAGCTGAAATGTCAGGACAACCAGCCAACTTAAGCAATTTTTGCATCATCTAAAATTCTGTTGCTGTGTACATGTGTAGATATACTATTTTTGGTATTCATGGTTCTTTTTTTCTTCTCTGAAAGTTAAGAATTCACTTAACAATGTAGTAGGAAAAACATTACCACAATTACATGACAGTGCTCTTAATGCCACATTCAACTGCCATGTTGATCTATTCTGCAATCAGGGCACATTGGAAGTTACCAAAGAAAGAAGACTAATAAACTCCACATTACATCAGCATAGTGTAGGCATAATGATTCCGTATTACTGGCACATCAATGTGACAATAAAGTCCTCATACCCAAGAATCTTCTATAGTAAAGAAAATCTACTCTGGGTAATTTATATTAACAAAAATTGTCTGGCACACCTATGAAATAAAGCTGGAACAATCATGAAGAAAAGGAGTCAAAATTATATTGTAATCCAATTCAGATGCTTGGGAAATATTAAATTGTCGTGAATCTTTGAAAAGACCCATTGGGAAAGAATTGTTAAATGTTTTCTAAACATAGAAAACTTACCATAAAACTAGTCGTTCTTGACTTACAACTATTCCTTCAGTGACCATTTGAAGTTACAATGGGACTGAAGGAATAACTTATGACCAGGCCTTGCAATTATGATGGTTACAGCATCCACATGGTCACATGTTCAAATTTTAGGTGCTTGGCAACTGGCATGCATTTACAATAGTGGCATTGTTCCAGGGTCATGTGACAGCCAGTTACAACCTGCCTAGCCAGCTTCCAACAAACAAATGCAATATGGGAAGCCAGATTCACTTAATGACTGTATGATTCACTGATTGACTGCAATAATTCCCTTAACTGTGGCAAAAAAGTCATAAAATCAGGCATGACTCACTTAACTGCCTTGCTTAGCAATAGAAATTCTGGTCCCAATTGTGGTTATAAGTCAAGGACTACATGTATTCCTAATTACTATGAAAGGGTATAATGTGTTTGAGCTTGTGTCTTACAAGTGCAATTATTAGGAATCCTCCTCTTGGAAAGGACATGATAATAAAATACTATTGGCTCTATTTCCATAAATCACCCTGATTTCACAAGAATAGGTCTGCTGCCTTTCAAAATCTTTCTTTCTCCCCTCCCCAAAAGTGAAGTACTCAGGTGATCAGGATGATTATTTTTTCTCAAAGTTTAGACAACATTAAAGCTACTTTAGGTGAAATGAAAGATACAATTGTGTTTTGGCGCTATCATCCAAGAGCAAATGCCATTCCCACTCTCTTTCAGACCCAGCTCTTTACTGGATGAGTACCTGAACAAAGAGGGGGAGGAAAGCCCACTTTTCCATGTAAAAGCCCACTTTTCACATGTCTGGCAATTCATGAAGCGTTTCAACAATCTGCAGTCTAGAATGAGCAGAGGCATGTAAAAACCCATGTGGAAGACAAGTTTCAGCCAGAAACACATCTATTTTTGTGCACCAAGGTTGAAAGCTAAAGGCCTTTCCAGTAAAAGAATTTCTGCAAGGAGTGTTCATACTCTTCATTCAACACTTGGATAAATTTCTTTGGGAAATTTATATATTCAGATAATTTCTTTATAATATCCTATAATTTACATTTAGGGCCAGCCAAAATTTTTGAATGTAACAGGATTATGATGAAGTGCTATTTCTGTACCTGCCAATTCAAGGTACTGCTTGCTATAATAATTTGGGCACAATTCATGTTAATCTAATATAACAATTCAAGTACAATTTACAGGGTGTGTGTAAATTGCCTCAGCAGCTCTGAAACAGCGCTAAGAGCTGGACTGTAGCAACAAATTGAGTTTCATTTAGTATATATTAGCCCTCTGGTCTATACCCAGTGGTAAATTTCCAATTTTCCACTGTAAGCCACCATATACAGCATAGACCAATCATCTAGTAAAAGTAATTCTAATAAAGAAATGGAAGACACAGGGATTTCTTTGCTAATATACAAGCATTTGCTGAATTCCATGGCTTTCACCTATCTGATAAATATAAGCTCCTCAGTACATGTCCTTGTAAATTTCCTGTAAAAGAGGGTGCAAAGAAGTCTCTGTCTCTGTCTTTTTGATCTTCTGCACCAACTGTGCATGCTCAGTCACTAACTGTCTCAAGTCAGCCATTTTTTGCAGCAACTTAGGAAAGAGGTATTGAATGTCTGGGTGATTAGCTTGTAGATGGAACTCAAGAGCTTGGAGAATATTGTCTTGTATCGCCTCCACTTGCTTAACATTCATTAGGCCAGGGCGGTCTACAAGAAAAAAAAATGCACCAAGTTATTTATAAAACATTTGACTTTGTGACTTTTTCAATATGTTTACATTTTTTTCCTCAGGAATATTTATGAAATAAATGTCAGGCTAGCTTGCCCCACAGTATCATCCTTAGGGAGTTTCTTTCAAAGAGGAACATTAACTGATATTAAACATCCTCTCCCAGACTTTAACATATCTATAGCCTTAGGGGCAAAATCATAATGCTGCTGAATATAAAAGATGGATGAGAAATTGGGAAAAGCATCAAGATTTGAGAACAAAAAAAAATCCAAGCAAAACTACAAAACACAAAAGCATGACTGTGTGTGTTCCACCCATTATTTCTTCATGGAGGAATAAATATTTTGAATTTTTTTTAAAAAAAATCATCTTAGCCTTGACTTCTTGTGTGGAATTTTTTCTTTTAAAACTATTTTTATCACTATCACAAACAAGTTCCCCGACAGCAAAATTCATTTTCTTTTCCTATAAACAAGAACATCTAAAGTTATCATTTCCTTTAAAAAGAAGCATATGACACATTAGCTGATTGAAGATGGGTTTTCTCTCTCTAAGATAATTTTCCTTTACAGTTATAGCTATAATCATTCTTATAATTAACAGACATTTCCACATTATACCAATTCATTATAAATAACACCAGTGAAATTATGGGGTTTTTTTTCCTAATTTTATCACTTCATAAAATAGCGTCAGAGAAGCTTAAGGATTCTTAGTTGTTATTACAGTCTGGTTATAGCACAATTAAGATTTTGCAATAGAATAACAGCCAGAATTTACAAGAATTAAATGACTGGACTACACTATACTAATTTCACATTGGTAGCAGTAAACGTAGCAGTACTTTTTAGGAGTGGGAAGTCCTAAATTCACCCTTAGTAATGAAAATTCAGTTGGCTATTTGGGCCATCTGAGCCAATTTTGCTAGGATGTTATTGTATGGAAAAACTTGAGAAAAAATATCATATATGATTTTTTGAAGTTCTGGAAGAAGCATAGGATCTAACAAATAAATTTAGTAGTAAATATATGCCAGTCTATGACCATAATAAAAATGTGATTAGTATTGAATTAAATTGTTTGATAATATTTTTACTCATCCTATTATGCTATTAAATTTAATATCACTGATATTAAATTGATTTTATATCCACACATATATTATTCTCATTTTATTATTAATAGCAGGAAAGGTATCTAACAGATTTTTCAAAGGTATCTTTCAAAGGTATCTAATAGATTTCTGACATAATTTAAATTATACACTGTGAAACTGCAACCCAATATTGTGACGTAAACTGACAAGAGAATGATTTATCAAGCACTCTGAATGTGATCTCTTGCTAAAAATGAATTACCTCTCTCCCTTGCTCAATGTTTTTCTAATTTCTCACCTCCACACAGGATGATGGCAGCTACAAACAGAGACAAGTCACTGTCATCTAGCTCCAGGGCATTGAACTTCACAGCAAATTCAAATTTGGGCTCCATGATTTCACTGAAGGGCTTGCGCAAGCTGCGCAAGAATTCGCGTGTCACAAAAGCATTGCCATTGGCCACCAGGAGTCCATCCTTGTTCATGATAGAGGCAAGCATAGCAAAGATGGCCTCGTGTACCCCATATTTCAAGAGAGTTACTTGATCGTTAAGATAAAGGCTGATGAAGCTAGGAATGCTCTTGGCAAATTCAGTGAGCTCCCGCACGGTCTCGACTGATGTACACTGGCAGCGGTAAAAAACATGAACACCAATCTCCTTGTATGGTGGCATCCCATTTATCAGTTGTTTCCAGACCAGACCCTTTTCGGCTTGCCACAGGGTATCCATGTCATGAATCACAAAAGGCTATGAAGAAAAACATATAAAGTTAGGATTTGGTAATGAGAAACCTATCGGTAGCCACAGAGGCGGAGTGTGACAATGCTGCTTATTTACACTACTGATCATTTAAAGTCTCCCCTTTTTGTGCTAATCAACAGAATACGATGTACAAACTGAGAACCAGATTATTTGGGTAAATATAGCTTAGTCAAACCATGTTGAAAGACATCATTGTTTTTTATATGTGAAAATATGGAATTATATAAAATAATAATACTAATATTCAATTTATGTCTTTATTAAAGCTCAAAAAAAAAATCTGACTTTCACATATCTTGAAGACTGTCTTCTTCATGTAGAATCAGTCTATCCTGCGGAGTCACCTCAGGTGGGAATACTTAGGATTTCCCATAGACAAGAGTTAAGAAAAGTGGGCCCTCAGAAGTGTTTTCATGGATGCTCTGTCCTATGGAAAAGCCTTCCATGAGAGGTCTGATTAGCATGTATCTTAGAATTTTTCACAGGACTGTGAAGTTTCTTTGTGGAGCTTTTGAAACCTAAATATGATTTCTATTAAGTTGGGTTATATTTGTTGGTCATTTCTATTGATAAATGTTTTAATTGCAGTTTTAATATATAGCTTTTACTGGAATGTAAATTGCTGGCAGTTCATTTAATTACTGTTATCTATAAATATAGCTCACCAATGACTCCTAAATCTTTTAAATACTACTCATAGTTTAAAAAATAGCATTTTTTAAAAAAATATGGGTATCTACTAATTTATTTTGAGAGGAATGTCTTTCTTGCTTAGTACACTACGTAAACCTCTGGAATTGAGGTACTCACAGGGGTGCTATTGGCTTTTCCAGTTAAGATGCCTCGTGCTTTCTTTTTGGTCATGTTGAAATTTTTCAGGTAGGCATTGTAGATGTGCTTGGAAAAGACTTTCAGATCAGCCACCTGCTGGTTCTGGCAGCTGATTTCAGTAGCTGTCAGTCCTGCCACTAACTTCCTTTTTTCAGCCTCTGGCATTCGGCCAAAACGAATGGCTAAAGAAACAAACAAAGCAGGAGGCTTAAAAGCCTTGAACTAAAAAGGTTAAGAACAGTTATTTTTATTAACATGCCATCATATCTTTTAAAGCTGCTTTTTGTTTGTAACATAACCTTATAGAAAAAGACAAATATAAATATATCCGTTTATATTCCATCTTTTCTTCAAAGAGTTTAGGGAAAATATACACAATGTTCCTCATTTTATCACCGTAACAGCTGTGAGAATTACCGTATGTTAGGCTGAGAAACAGACTTTTTAGCTCAAGGTCATAAACAAACATTATGGGTTGAGTGGGATTTGAACGGAGGTCATCTGGTTCTAATCTACTGTTCCAGTTACTATACCCACACCTGCTGCTCCCAGACAAAGCTTCATTTTAAACGAATTCATTTTAATCCAAAAGTATACCAATATCTTCCTAAGAGCATTGTACAAATAAAGTAAACACATGCAGGTGACACAATGATAATTACCTCCCCAAGTACAATGCTGATGAGGAGTGCATGGTAGCATACAGTATCATATGTCAGCAGGCTTCTCCAGGCCAGCAAAGGCATGTCTTTTTGGTGGAAAGAAACTTTCCATTCTTCTGGATGGGTGCTTTTGTGCTGACTGAAAGGCTGAGTTAGTAGGCGTTTTCAAATTTATGGCACAGCAGTACAAACATATTGCTACACACAGGCAAACCTGGGAGGAAAAGTATTACCTACTGCTCTAAAGCAAATAAGAATCATTTTGCTTCCTGTCAGCCCATATACCAGTCAGGATCAGGAGATCAGATGTTATAGTTCATGAGTCTTCAGTTCAATATCAACAGTTTGGACATATTGTAGATCATTGTACAATGTTAACCATTTCATAGTCAAAAGCAGAGCGTTTACTGCAGTGCCATCTAACCTTGAACTAGGGCCAGCATTCACTGAATTCCCATACAGTTGTCCAATTGGACACTGACTATACAAATTTTGCTTAGTTGCAACAAGCCTGCATTAAAATCACTGTGTGCCTTCATATAAATACCCTGGGATTTTTTAATTTAGTTTTTTCTTTATGCAGCAAAGGCATCAACACGCGGAAACATACCGAACGCTCTCAAAATGCTTTAAAAGAAAGAAAGCCATGCAATTAAATTATTTAGAATAATTTTATATAGATTTCATAGGGAAACCAATTTTATTTTTGTTTGAGAAATGCAAATGGACTTTAGTCCTTCAGGGACTAATATTTTGGGATGCATAAACCATATTTTTATTTATGCTCAAATGATATGTGAGTGTTTAGCACTCATTTTATTTGATATTGATTTATTAGCGACTGTAATTTTTTAAAGTATTTTAAAATATGCAAGGTACCCATGCTTTAAATATATCTTTTTTCAAAGTAGAAGTCTATCCAGTGAGGCATTCCTCAAATTTCTACCCCTTATTAAATTTTATAGTAAATGTATCATTCAACAGATCTCACTGTAACTCTATGCACTGTAACCCAGAGCAAGAGAAGGGAGATCTTACCATTGTGTGACATGCCTAGTGAAAGGCATTTCTGAAAGCGGCAGTACTGACACTTGTTTCGGTTCTTTTTCTGAATTTTACAGTTCCGCTCACATTTCTCATACTCTAGCTTCATGCGGATTGTTCGACGAAAGAATCCCTGTTGGTAAGTGATAAGACAGATGTTGGAAACAAACAAGATGTTTTATTCTGATATTAATATCCCCTTCAAAGTGCCAGATTTACTATTACCTTAAATTTTAGGACAATATACTGAGCAGTAAGTAGATGCCTTAAACTTATTACAAAAAAAAACCTTTCTAAGATGAAAATATGCATGCAGAAAGTAATGATGGGGGAGGGGGCAAAGCCGAAATAAATATGTTTAATATATAAAACAAAGAAGCAGGCATGCAGTTTCACAAGTGAATATCAGATGGATTTTAATATAATCAACAAATCCCAACTTCTCAACACAGTTGCTGTCTCATCGTTTTTGGTATTACTTAATGGGGAACAGAATCTGTTAATAGGTGCCCTGCAGCATTTCAGCTAGGTCTAGCCTCTTCTTTAAAAAAAAAAATACTTCATTAAATTTCTATAAAAAATAAAATATAAATTCATGCCCTACTCACTTCCTGTCTTGACTATTGCAACATGTTCTACATGGGACTGCCCTTGAAAAGCATCCAGAAGGTCCAATTGGTTCAAAATGCAGCTGCCTGCATGGGTTTGTGCAGACCCAAGTGTGCATAAGTGTCACTTCTCCTGAGGGAGTTGCATTAGCTGCAGATTGCTTCCAGGTGCAATTCAAGCTGCTGATTGTCACCTTTAAAAGCCCTTCATGGCTGGGGACCAGGTTATCTGAAGGATTCTGTTTTTCCCCGGGTTACATCTACCAATTCACTAGAGGGGGAGGCAGGGAATGTTACAGGTTCTATTTCCTAAGGAGGTACATCTGTTGGGACCCAGAAGAAGGGCCTTCTCCACAATGACTCCTTCCCTTTGGAACATCATCACCACAGAGATTAGACCAGTCTCTACTTTGACACTCTTTCGCAAGGCCCTGAAAATCTGGTTCAGCCAACTGGCCTGGGGAGCCCAAAATGGATTGGAACCCATCAGGTGGCTCATTTCATTGCTTGTTATTGCTGAGGGTGGGTGAGAGGTTATTTTTTTATTCTTTTTATATTGATTTTTATAGTTTGTAAGTTGCTCTTTTGTTGAAAGAGTGGGTAGCCATATAAATCCTCTAAACAGCTAAAATAAATAATTAAACTAGAAAAAAGAAGGAGAAACAAATATGGAAGAGAAAGGTACAAAGGAATCAGGAGAAAAGAAACAAAAAAGTATTCCAATTTTCTTTGATTCAGTTACAAATATAAAATACCATTTGATCTAAAATTCAATATTATATTTCTATATTCATAAACCATTCTAGTTGTCAAATCCCAAAATCAGTATAGCATTTCTTTTGGTTTCTAAGAAAAAGTCCAAAAGTAGTTTCCACATAGAAACAAAGCTGGACAAAATATTTTCTTTAATTAAGGTAATTAATTTTGCCATCTCAGCTATTTCCATTAACTTCACCACCCATTCTTCCATTAAGAGAATCTGTAAGTCTTTCCATCTCTATGGATACAAAGGTCTTGCTTCAGTTATCACATACACAGCCAGGTCTAATTTCTAAAAGAGATCTCTACATTCTGAGAGAGGAGAGATTCAATGAAAAATAAGAACAGCAACCAAAAGGGGACTTCCACAGTTTCTAGTTCCATCTTTCCCTCTCTAGAGAATATTTATTGCTCAGAGTTAAACTGTGGCCTTCTTGGTTCTCTCTTATCTCAATTGTTTTCTTGCAGTTGTTTCATTAGGAAACATCATCAATGCTAATAATAAAAAAAGAACCAACTAGAAAAAGCACACAAAGCTATCAACAAAATCTTCAAAGGAATAAAATTCACAAGAAGAAAACAACAACACACTCCCTTTCCTAGATATTCTCAAAAGCAGAGGCAGTGATGGTAAATTAGAAACACAAATCTATTGAAAAACTGCCCACACAGCCCAGGTGCTCCACTAACAAAGTAACTACTTAATCTCCCACAAGAGAAGCTTGTCTATTTAGACAAGCACAAACACACTGCAGCAACCTTGAACATTGGAAAAGAAAACTGCACAATGTCTTCCAACAAAATGAATATCCAAGCTTTATCAAAAAGTGCCTGATCATTCAACACACTATAGCTCAACTAACATAAGCTATGAAAAAAGCATGAAGCATAACACTGCCATACAACAAAAACATCAACAGACTATTATGACCACAGGGCATCATCGCAGCACACAAACCAACTAAAGCCCTCCAAAACATCCTAAGTAAATCAAAAGACACAACATACCCAGGAGAACAAAACAGGAGTCATCTACAACCTACAGTGTGAGGACTAACAGCCACTATGTAGGACAAACTGATAGAAGATTGGTAGAACACATATATGAACACCAACTAATAGAAGACATGATGAAAACTCCTTTATTTCACAACACATGGACAGAGTCAACCATAGTTTCAACTGAAAATTGTGAACAATCCTAGATAAAAAATGTCCAAAAATGCCACATAATTCCTGGAGGTCTGTTATTCAGATAAATTGACCCTCAACAAGCACATAGAGTTAAACATCTACATACCACTCAAAAGAGACAATCAAAAAGCCCAAAACATCTTCTCCCCAGTAATCAACACCCATATGAGCAGAGATTAACACCAAGATTAACACCAGACCAGTGGTGTCAAACTCGATTTCATTGAGGGCTGCATCAGAGTTATGTTTGACCTTAGGGGCCTTGGTGGGCATGGCCAACTTGATGTCACTCGTGTCAGGGGTGTCTGTGGTTAAGATTAGGGTTTTCGGTTGTGACAGCCTCCTGCAACCTTCTGCCAGCAAACATTTTTTTTTTGCTGGCAGAGGCACCATAGGTCAGTCCTTTGATGTTTCCAGGGCAGCCTTGTGGGCCAGATCTAAGCATCCCGTGGGCCGGATCCAGCCCCTGGACCTTGAGTTTTACACCCTTGCACTAGACCAACAATTAAGAAGTGAACAATATACCGGGGAATTCCTGTTTGGCTTCTTTGCAGACAGGTCGGAATCCGCGATCGTCCGCAGTTTCGATCTATGCTCACTGCTGGAACTCTTCGAGCCTCCCCGTAGAGGAGGTGAAGAGGGGAGCTGCCAGAGGTGGGGGTGATATCGCAAATCACCCTTATCTGGCTTAAAATCCTTTTTCTGAAGGCAGCTGAAGCGGTGGTCAGAA
>JAEANM010029814.1:0-10118 GCA_017656035.1 Myanophis thanlyinensis | reverse complement strand
GAGATGTGCACACCAAGGTATTTGAAGCAGTCCACTCTCTCTACTGGGCTTCCATTGATGACCGGGATCTGATAATTTCTTTCCTGCTTTACACTGAAGTCCACCACCAGTTCCTTTGTTTACTTTGTTTACTATTGTGATATGCTTCCTGCATACCTTAGTTAACTGACTAGCAAAACATTCATCTATTTCTTCTGTTTGGTTGGATAGCCTGTAGTATTGACCTATAGCAATGTAATTCTTTTTTATATTGACCCAAATTAATTAATTCATCATTCTTCTGTTGTATTTCTGTAGATATATAGTTATGTCTTATATATAGTGCAACTTCATCTCCTCTTTTATTAGGTCTGATTCTTTTAAACAATTTCAATTCCTCTAGCTGTATATTCTGGAAACAGATAAAACCTTTTAGTAGCCATTTTAGTAGCCATTTTAATTCTGATGTATAGTTTTTGCCACCTTTCTCATGCAATAAACCTTAACTACCACTAGCCAATAGGTGCATCTGAACAGGCCTGCCATAAGCTCAGATAAAATTGGTTTCCTTTGCTATTACAATCAAGCAAGTGGAACAAGGGGAACCTTCAGTATCCTATGGGAATTGAGCAGGGGAAAGAAACTTACTATATAATCAAGAAAGCACATTGTGCTATCATTATCATCACTCTCCAGAGGTATGCATTTTATGAGTTACATATGCAAGTTACAGTGAAGGTCAATTTCTGAAAGATTCCAATCTATTGTAAGAACAAGAATAAAATGTTAAGAAAATGTGGGAATGCAGGAAGGCAGTTTTGTTAAGGTAAATTATTCTGTGGCTGCATAAAGAGTTTAGCTGTAAGAAGAATTAACTGTTCAAGTCACAGCAAGTCTCATCACTTTATGCCATCCTCAGCATTATTTTGAAAAAGCAATCCCAGCTGAATTTAGTAAGACTATATGTTTTAGGATCAGGCTGCCAGATTTACCCAGTGAGTCAGCAACAACAAAAAGTTTTTATTTATAACAAAATCCATCGTGATAATAGCCAGAATGAGATAAGGAGAAAGGATTTGTCCATTCAGAGAATGGTACATTAATATAGCATGAAGTGTAGCTGTGCATACAAATACCAAGAGATTCTTATCAGGAAGAGCAAATCAAAGATTATTTTGAATAGAAAGTTTTGATTTCACTGCAGCACTATTCCCCATGGTAGTAATTTACTCTCTCCTCTTGGAAGCATAATCCTAAATCATTCTCCCAAGTATTCTCTCCCCCAAACATCTAAAAATATACTTATGCTGTCAATACACAAAATCTCATCTTCTCCTCTCATACTAACAGACAAAATCATTATTTCCCCCCCTCTGAACTAGCCATGTTCTCCTCCACTTTTCTTTTACCTACACACACTCATCCATTTACAAATACATGTCTATAGAGTTCCATAATCTATCACTAAAACATATTGCTCCCATGCCTTCCAAAGGTAACTCTCTAACAGAGACCCAGAACTAGTATTTTCCTTTCCTTTCCTTTCCTTTCCTTTCCTTTCCTTTCCCTTTTTTCCACTTGCTTCTATTTCTTCTTCCCTTCATTATAGAATAATCCTAGGGGTGGGGTGTGTGGAGCACCAAGAACACTCAGGAGAAAAGGGACAATTTGATGGATCCCCACTTAGAGGGCAGTGACAGCAATTCTTAAATTCAAGCTTTAAAGAGTCAGATGACACCTTTGTAGAAATAGCAGTAGCAATAGCAATAGCTCTTAAGACTTGTATATTGCTTCCCGGTGTTGTACAACCCTTTGTAAGCATTTTGCAGAGTCAGCATATTGCCCCCAACAACTCATTTTAGCAATCTCAGAAAGATGGAAGGCTAAATCAACCTTGAACTTGTCAGGATTGAACTGCTGGCAGACAGCAGAATTAGTCTGCAATAGTACATTCTAACCACTGCGCCACCATGGCTCTTCTTAGTAAGTCTAGCAGGACTGCAGGGATGCCCATGAGCAAGCATAGAAAGTATAGGATTATAGGCTGAATTTAGTGCTGGTTTTGCGTTAGCAAATTGCTCTCCATCTCATGGAAATTGTGGCAATTTGCATCCTAAATCCCAGTCATCTGAAAGCTATTTCTGACAGTATATAGAGTCTGTGAAGCAGATTGAGAAATGATGCTAGGTCTCTGTATGTCAGCCTTTTGAAGTAGGCCTGATCAAGAAACAAATTCTGCAAGCACTTTGTTGTTGCAGAATCTTGAAAGCCTAACACAATTTAAAAAAAAAGAAAAAAAAGATTCTCTCTCTTTCATCTTATACCAAAGCATCAAGTCCAAGCAATCTTAATTTTCTTCTACTCCCTTCCCAGGCCCAAACAGGTGTTTCTATGATAGCTGTTAAATACCTTTTTCAAGGTAATCTCTATACTCTATAGCAAAAATTACCGGTGCATATTTCCAACACATTCAGCAGCATCACTCCAAGCATCTTTAATCTACCTGCTAAATTAAGTATGCATACAGTGATTCAAAGTCTGTCATTCTGTATTTACTGCTATTGATATCCATCTGTCTTCCTTTAATGAGGTACCTAGAATTGGAACAGCTGGCTGAGCATGTATAAGTTCACCATTCTGAAATCTGACCTTAGGCTTTCGTTACAGGATTGATTGTCTATTCAGAGCTGATTGCTTATTTAACTTTCATACAGTAAATAAACCCAGTTAGGTCCAATAAGTTGACTAGATCAGGGGATTTCAGATTTTTGCAAGCCATGAATCTGTCGGCTAAAGATATTCTTTCCAGAAACCCTTTCCAACAGGTAAAACTCTAGATAGAAAATTGTGTTCAGTTAAAGGACATTTTCACTTGCCCTTAATCTTTTTGAGGAATCTTAGGGGATCCCAAAACACTGTTTGAAAAACCCAAAGCTACATGTCCAGCTAGGTCTTTGATAATTTAGTCTCACTCTTTTATCCATGCAAAAAAAAAATCCTCAAACTTTGATACCCTCATCTTCTTGCAGCAGATGGGAAACATAGATAGCCACCAGTTGAAATTTCATCTGTGCAAATACCCATTTCTTTTTGAAGTGCTCAGTCCAACTAGCAGTGTCGTCTCTGTTGTGCCCCAGGCAGTTTGTTCTTCAATATTTTTTACCCCATTCTCTGGAAAAGGTTACACAACTTGCTGCTCTTTCCATGTGACTTTTTTAATCCCTAAGATGTCCTAGAAAGATTTCTTGCCTGTCCTTATTGATTTGTTCCATCAGTCATCTATAGCATTACACAGCTGCCACTATCTGTGTTCTATTTGATCCATTTCTAATTGCAACTGTCTCAGCCTAATTTAATGACTTCAGCTAAATCTTTTCTACAGAAACACAATAATTTTGTGACTATGGAGTGTGCCTGTTTAATGCAGGACAACTGAGTTTCTACTGAGAAACAACATTTTCAGGGGACTATATTGTTCATTTTTTTCATTCATAATATTCCCTAAAATAGTGGAATTTTCTAACAATTTTTCCCATCCTTACTTAGCAGAGTATAATTTTTGCATATCTAATCTTGCATATTAACTGACTGCAAATTCTCATTTTTAAAATGATTTCAAATAAAATAAGATGGCAAGTACACAGCTTATTTCATGTATGGCTGAGATAAATCTATGATCTATTGCTATGCTCAGTTTAAATATCAGATAGAAAGAATACAATTGTATTCAACTTTTAAAAAAGATTCTTACAGTAAAATTTATGTATAAGATTTTATATACTAGGCATGCACTTGTTTTATGGAAATAGGAACTGCTTTTGATGGCTGTTCTGTTTTGGAAGCCTTTTTCATTGAAATATTTCTCTTAAGGATAGGGTTGTTTGCATGTGGTACAAATTCCATCTTTCGTGCATTGGAAATTTAGTCTTGATGTCATAGATTTCTGAAAAAGATTTCTTTTTTTCTTTCCATTTCTTTCTCCTGACGTACAAGAATCAGAGTCTACAAGAAAATAAAGCAGCCTGCTGCTAGGGGAACAGCGTATTAAAGAAACTACTCTAATCACGGGCGAGAGCAAGAGAGCTTCCAACAATCTGAATGTAAAGTAGGGTTTATGCAAGTAGGGAAGTTTTCATTCTCATTTGGAAAGAACCCAGCTGCTTTCATAATAATGCTGCAAGAATTGAAAGCAGAAGCTTTATTTTAGTATGTGAGGTGCCAATTCCAACTAGAACATTTTTGAGTGCCCCTTTTAAATACATTTAACAATCCATTAGAAATAAACATGAGCTATGCATTGAAGTGTTGTTGTGGTTATTCATATGAAATATAATGGTGGTATGAATGCATATGAAATAGCCATCATTTGGAGCAAAACAGAATAACTTTATTTTGCAAGGCCTATTAAACAAAACAAGTGAATTTACCAGATAGCATTCCTTTTTTTAGATTTTTTAAATGACACATAAAAGTATATGTAATAACAATAATGTGCTATCAAAATTAAAGCTTACAAAAGAAAAAAATATAGAAATTTATATCATGAACAAAAGAAGTGAAATGTTTTGATTGGGTTAATCTAATGTCTCTTTCTTGAATTTAAAAGGATTCATTCAACTGTAGAAGAAAAACACGTACCAGCAACATACTCAATAAATCAAATGCAGATTCATCCTTCCAATGCTAACCATGTATCTTACTGCTTTAGTATATTCAAACTTTTGAGGCACATCTATATTATAGCTGCTTGTCTATGTATCTTGGGGATGAAGATAGATGCTGCTAAAAATGAACTAAGCATGCTTTGACTCAGTCAGAAAGAGAAAAACGGAATGCATTCTGTGTGGAATTTATACAGAAGAATTACCACTATATGCCCCTCAGTACTTAAGATGAGGGATATATATGTTGCTATCATCAAACTACAAGCACTGTGCTGATCCCAAAGAATGGGCATTTATTCTGTAAAAATAAGCATTCTTTTAGAAAAGGTACTGTAGAGCTGTGGTGGCGCAGTGGTTAGAATGCAGTACTGCAGATTACTTCAGCTGACTGCCGGTTGTCTGCAATTTGGCAATTCAAATCTCAACGGGCTCAAGGTTGACTCAGCCTTCCATCCTCCTGAGGTCAGTAAAATGAGGAGCCAGATTGTTGGGGGCAATATACTGATTCTATAAACTGCTTAGAGAGGGCTGTAAAGCATTGTGAAGCAGTATATATGTCTAAATGCTATTGCTATTGTTCCCTTACATCAGAGATCTCCAACTTGCAACCCATAAGCCCTCAAAGTCAATATGAAGGAACAAAAGAAAAGTCATCTATGTGGCTGCTCATTTTGGGGGTGTCATTCTACCTTCTGCTGTTTATATAAACCCTCAAGGACAGTTTAGAGTGCAATACAATCAGGCTGGTGTTACCCAGACATATATGTTCATTCTGGTCTGAGCCAGATGTAATGGAAGGATTGGCCTAGTATCTGGGTCTGTTGGGGTTTGGATAGGAACAAACAATGGACAAAGAACGAGGTCCCAGAACTGAGTCTGATCAGGTATCTAATCCTGAACTGCAAAGCATCTATACAAGGTATTAAAACTTCCATAACATCTCCCATTCTGCATGAGTAGCATTATAAATTTAGGTATTATCAGAGTATTAGCCACCCAGAATCATAAGAGTCAGGTGGCATACAAGTTTAATAAATTATAACTAGTCACATGGTCAGCCAGATGTTTAGTCTAAATTTGTCATTTTGTCCACCTATTGAGTCTTTCCTTAGAAACTGGGATATTTTTACAATTGGTCACATAGCCAGCCAAATATCCAGACTAAATCTTATATTTGTATCCACCTATTGCTGTAGGGTATAAACTGTTCTATGCAAAGCTGCCTTTTGCAACTGACTGGCGGTGGTTTTGTTGATGGTGTTTAAGAGGTGCTCCAGAAATTTTGGAATTGCACCAAAGGTGCATATGGCTATTGGTACTACCTTTGCTTCCTTTTGCAACTATTGTTCTACTTCTATTTATAGGTGTTTGTATTTTGTGATTTTCTCCAGTTCTTTCTTTTCTACTCTGCAAACTCTAGGCACAAGAACATCCACTGTTGCACTACTGATCAACAATTTTTAAGCCTATTATGTGGCAAGTACATGTCTGCTTGAAATTATTATTATGATTCCTCACCCCAAACAGACAGATACTGTAACATTCCCCAGTGTCTTCATAGGGATGTTAAATGATAAAGGGGATAGTGCAGCCCTGCAATAACCTGGCAGGATCACCCACTAGCTTGACCCCTTCTCCATCCTACTAAATAAAGTAGGAGCCAAATTACTACAGATTGCTGTTTTCAACTTCCAACTCTTGTAGTCAGCGCAATAAGATCTTTATTATGTTTATCATTACTGGGAGGTTTAATAAAACCTAAAAGAACCTGCAGTGTGGTCATTCTCAAAGTCTTAGCACAGGTCATCATCAGAAAAATGCATCTCTTTCCATCTCATGCCTGGATATGAACATTGATTACAAAGTATGTAGATAATCTGCTTCCTAGTCTAAAGCCTTATGTAATTGAGCCACCACCACAATATGCTCAGCAACTTTACCCAAAAAGGGGAGGTTGGAGATAAGATTATAATCCCAAACAAGGTGGATTGAGAGATGGTTTATTCAAGAATGGGAACACCATCAGATATTTCAAAGCTAGTTGAAATAATAGATTCCTGAATTAGTCAGAGAGGTGGACTAAATTATTTTCAGGGGAAACAGGTAACATAAAAGTTTAATGATAAATTAAAAGATGCTTCCAAACCATAAAGTCTATTATTCTATTATTAGCATTCACAGATATAGTGCTAAATGTAAAATGAAGAACAACAATATGCCTAGTAGTTTTTTTAAAAGCTCTAGAATGCTCTAGAATGCTATAGAATAGTCTTCTCTAACAGTCCTTAAAATATTGTACCAAAATTCTTAACAATGTCTATGCTGGCTGGTAATTTGGGATGTGAAGTTCATATATTCAAGTGAGAATTTTTGTTTCTGGAAATAGTTGCAAGGCTATAGGGTGCCCAGAACCTAGAATGTGAAGAAGAGTCATAACCAAAAAGTCACAGCAACTTGTTTGAAAAAGTAGAAAAGTATATTGTCAAATATGAAATAGTACCTGAGAAACTGTACTGCTTGCTATTGAAGAAACAAAATAGGGGAAATGTAACATTGTAAATGTGTAACCAATTATTAAAATGTGACAAAAATATCCAATTGCTTTGCAACTGGGCATTGAATGAATTAGTATCTGACAGGAGTCCCTCTGATCTTTTTTAGAGACCTACTTAAGAATTCTGCAGCTTAAGATATACATGTTCCTAGCTAGCAATGGATTTCAGCACTGGAAATAAACCCAGTTGAAATAAAATAAAACCAATAGAGAGTGGCTTGTGAGAGTGGACATTAATAGAATGTTATAATTACTGTATATTTAACTACATATTTTTTCTATCTCAGAGACTGTTAAAAGAAACACACATCTTCTTCTTCTTCTTTCAGCTGTTCCTGTTAGGGGTCACCACAGCAAATCAACTGCCTCCACCCAACTCTATCCTTGGCATCCTCCACTCTCGCCCCAATCACCTTCATGTCCTTAAAAGAAACACACATAGACCAATTTTTTTTTTGATTTACTGTAACTCTGAGCATTAAGAGAAAGAAAAGGAATAGGAATCTTTGCACATCTATTTCAGGAGTTCTGTCTGATCATGGTACTGTCAGTCTTGACTGATCTGTATTTTAAACTTGGGTCTTTCAAACAAGAATCTAAAAAGACATCTGTGCTTTTTTAAAAAAAATCTGTACAAGCAAATGACCTATTTTTTATTCATAGTGATATACTTAAAATTCATGGCCACACACAAATGTAAATCAGACATAAATCAGGGAGGGATGAAATGTGTTAGGAACAAAGAAGGGCAGAAAGACAGGTCTGAGGAGCATAGGAGTTGCAGGTAAAGCATTCGGATTTACATCAAAAGAATTAAAAATGGGATATTCTGTCACCGAATTTATAATAAAAACAGGAATTTGCTTCTGCCATTTAATTAATTTGTTAGAAGTAAAGTTAGTGGGATAGAAACGTCAGTGAAGTAAATGAAAAGATATTCCATTCTTTAACATTGCAATGGTTCAAAAGAAGAAGTATAATTCTTCTGGATAAGGAAACAATACTGTAAGTACACCTATTCCAATAGACATGTTAATATAGGAGATAACTGAAAAAGTATTTAATACTGCAATTAAGATTGATTGAATTTACACATTACAGTACCTGCTTCAGTTTATAACAGAATAATAAAATCAGCACAATATAAAGTCATGCAATCATAATTGGAAAGGATCTTTTAAGTCATTTAACTCCCTGCTCAGTGCAGGATCTATTCTGAAAGTTGACCATCCATCATTCTCTGTTCAAAAATTTCTAGCCATGTTCCAAAAGTGCTTTATCCAGAAAGCAACTAGATTTCTTGGGTTTTTCTTTGAAAACCTTTCACTTCTCATCCAAGAAGCTTCTTCAGTTCTAACTGACTGTTGGTGAATGGGAGGATTTATATTCGTTACAGTCATCTGGTTGTTAACTCTCTGAGGGTCATTTTTGGGGGTTTATTTGTATCAACAAGGTCACTGGAATTGAGTGAAAATAGGTGTGGAACCTACCTGGGATTGTAAAAGGATCAACAGGAGATAGGTGGTGTCATATCCCTCCCCCTCTGCTGATGGAGAGCTGTTCAATTTTTTTAAAAATTGAAGGTGACTGGTTTTGGTCTTGTCCTCTGACGCATTTAGGAATAAGTTCACTTTCTCTATTATGTCACAACCCTTTAGTATTTTGAACCGTGCTAGTTCTTCAGTTCTTAAACTTTTCTAATAGCAGTTCTGCAGTCATCTCAATTAATTTCTTTGGAACTCTAGGATGTATGGTCCTGAAGACCTGAATTTGTTTAGGTTAGCTAAGTTACCTCATACTCTTTCTTTATCCAAATAAAATGGAAGTTCTATTTTTCAGTGTTGCCCAGTGAGCCTTCGGATTTACAAGGGCATGAAAAAAAGATCAGTTTTTACACTTAAGATGACTGCAACATCCCCATGGTCACCTGGTCAAAACTGGCAACTGGAAAATATTTATGATAGTTGGATTTTCCTGTGTTCACATGATCATTATTTGTAACCTTCCCAGCTGATTTCCAACAAGCAAAGTTAATTGGGGAAGCCAGATTTGCTTAACGAACACATAAATCACTTAATAATTGCAATGATTTCCTTATCAACTGTAGTGAAAAGATCATAAAATGGGGCAAAACTCGCTTAACAATTATCTTGCTTAACAATGGAAATTTTGGGCTCAATTGTGGCCATAGGTCAAAGGTTACCTGTATTAGATTTCAGGCTAGGCTGGAAAATAAAAGAAACAGAAGACAGCAATGGGAAATCCTTCTATTTCTCTGCCAACAAATTAGATAGGCACATCAATATTGTCACCAGGAGTCAAGCTTCACTTGAGCTGGGGCATTTTTATCTCTCACTGGACCAGAACATGAAGCTGAATTAATTTTTTTTTTACTGCTTCATGCATGCTTAGACTACTTTACAAAATTTATCCCCAACATATGCAGAAGAGACTTGAAAAGTTCTCATCATTTCAATCCTAATAATTTAAAAATGGTTATCAAAACATTTGTTTCTCTATATAATCCTTTGATTTTGCATGAATGTTTATATCCCCCCCTCCTTTTTCTTATTACAAGTCAAAATAAAGCTCTATGAAGCTCATTTTTCAGTTTTCTACTTAAATAAGAATACAAAATGTTTCATAAATAGCTCACTGATCCATACTGGGAGACAGTAACTCTCATAGACAATGGCTTGCCTAAGGCAGGTTCATGTAGTATCTCAAATATAAACTGGAGAAGGGTGATAGGGTTAAAACTCATGCTATTAATTACTGTTGTAAATCAGATTCTATCACCAATAGTTTGATGAAAAAAACGTGATATCAGGATGGAAGTACTCAGGAAAGTAACATTAATTTGTTATAGATATTGCAGAAAAGAAAGTAATAGCTTATTGTACCTTGCAGACATATATATA
>JAEANM010029813.1:0-10118 GCA_017656035.1 Myanophis thanlyinensis | reverse complement strand
AATAAATAAATAAATAAATAAACATGTGTGTGAAACCATGCCCCCCACCCTGCCAGTCTACCAAACAAGGTTGGAGACCTTGGGAGGTGCACCTGGACAAAGGGCTCCTTTCTGAACTAAAACAGTTATTTATTCTTTCACATTGTATTTAAGATAACAAATTGCCACAAGGAATAATAGATTTTAGGCATTCTTCGAAGCCAAGATCAGTCAACTACTTAGTTTTCTGTAGGGTTAGTGTACTACCCTATTTCTCCAAAAAGATGACCCACCTTGAAAAGGCCCTATCACATTTTTGAGCTCATGCAATGAAATTAAGCTCCATCTACAAAATTAGCCCTAATTAAGACCCTGCCCATCATGAGGTGCAGGGGATGGGACAAGGCACACAGGTAAAAAATAAGCCAGGGTGGGGATGGAAGGGGGGTGGAGCTGCCCTACTTACCAGGCCTCACACATCCTAACACCTACCTTGTCTTTTTCTGTGGCTGCTGTTTCTGCAGCCACCACTCCAGCCACCATTTTGTCTTCAAATGCCTTTGGAAAGCCCTCTGCAACCGATAATAGAGCTCTGGGATGATCCGGAGCTCTGTTATTGGCTGCAGAAGCTTTCTGGAAGGCATCTGAGGGCAAAATGGAGGCTGGGGCGATGTGTGCAAGTGGCGGCAAGTGGCCGCAGAAGAAGTGGGCCAACAACAGGCTCCTGCTTGACAGGGCTGTGGGTGCCACTGCCGTGAGGTGAGTCAATAATTAGAACCCTCCAAAAAGAAGGCCTAGTGATTAGGGGGGGGGGGGTTCAAAAGAAAATAAGACCTGGCCTTCTTTTTGGAGAATCGTGGTATATTATTTATTCCTATCTAAAATATTCACGCTATTAAATGATATAATTAACTTTTCATTTTTAAATAATCTATTGCATCAGAACATAAAGGATGATCTCGCACATGTTTATATGAACAGAACTGGTATTTTATTATCTATGTGCTATGATTTTGATGACATTTACAGTCATAAACTGAGGCACTCATAGTTACTTATGCCATTTTTAACCAAGATATCTTTCTGTCAAAGATATCTTTCAATTTTTTCCTGAGATGTTTTTTTCGGTTTATTTTGGAGAATTATTTTCCGAATTATTTTCCGTGTTGTTTTATCTAATTTAGCCACCTCAGCATAGCAAATACAAGACATATATGTGTCGAGATATGAAGCAAAGAAGAGAATGCCCCCGTGGGGCCAGCTGCACATTTGCACACTCACAGGAAGAACTAGAAAAGTAAGTTCCTGCTTCTACCTTAAATATTATATATGAGCTTAAAGTTGGAATCATTCAATTTGAGTCATCCTCAGAGGATCAGAATAATAAAACCTTTCATCATTCAAACAAAAAGTGGGAAACAGCAGTTTATAAGTCATACTATAGCATTTTATTAATATATTCATCTGGATGCATCAACCTTAGAGATTTTTAAAAATTCTAATTAAAATTGCTGGTGTTATAAGAAAAAAAAGTAAATGTTTAAAGTTCACCTTTAGATACAAGAATTGGTAAGTATTATGGTTGTATTCTTTTAGAAGACATTTAAAAAATTATAAAAATATTGAATTGAACTTCTGTTAAAATTATTTAATTAAAAAGGAATTTATTTCACAAATGAAGTCAAATATATGTGTTCCAAGATAATGTTGCAGGATCCAGTCTGGGTCCATCACCAGGACCAGAGTTTTAATCTTCCAAGCTTTTGGACTCATGCAGGATTCCATCCTCTGGGAACTTCTCTCTTATCAGAATGTATGCTTTAGGTTATTTTAGGCCAGGGGTGTCAAACTCAATGCCCATGATTCAGATCTGGCCCACAGAAGCAGGCCTGGAAATATCAAAAGCAGCCTCTGCTAGCCAAAAATGGGCCTCATGGAGGCCCCTTTTGGTATCAGCATAGCCCATTTTGGCCTCCCTGGCCTCCAGAAGCACTGCTGGCCAAAAACGGGCTGCGTGGAGGCCCCATGAAGCCTCCATGCAGCCTGTTTTCGGCCAGCAGAGTGCTGCAGGAGGACTGGATTGGACTGGATTAGTCATGTGGCCTCAAGTAAGTGCTTGATCTGGATAGAAAACAAGCAACGTGCGATGTTAATACTACAGTTTAATGCCAGATTTTACATACTGTATAGGTCCATTTAATCTATAATCAAAAAACTATAATTGACAGCCATTTCTATTTACTATTCTGGAAATTTACCTCTGTTGTTAGATCTTGTATTATCATGTTATTTATGCTACTGTATTTTTATTATTAGTTGAATAATAAAAATGCAATAGTATAAATAGCTTTTCTGCCTGGAAAAGCAATTTACTATTAAACAGTGGGGTATAAATGTAGAAAAAAAAAGTTTAGTGGAGTATTAAGAAAAAGTAATAAATGTTTGTCCATAATATCTGGTAGAAGAGATAGGAAAATGTTTATAGTAAAAAACTGTGGAAAGAAAGAAGGGAAAAAAACGCATCTTGAGCCTGTGTCAGATGTCCACCATGGCCACGTCCATCCAGCCCTCCATGGTCAAACATAACCCTTATGCAGTCCTCAATGAAATCGAGTTTTACACCCCTTTCTAGGCATAGTATTTATATAGTGACTGGTTGTGTATGACTTTTTAGTTGTTGATTGATGGCCAGTTATTAAGTCAAATTGCCTGTTGTTTTCTTGTACTTCCAAGTCCTCCATTCCTAAGAACCTGATATGCTGGCGGTAAATCAGCACTCCTATTTACTGAAAGGGGCCTATTTCCCAGGCTTCAATCATTTCCCCAGCTATTCAGGAAGCCAGCGACTGGATTAATTTATTTTATATGGGCTGAGCAATGAAATATTCAGCATCTTTACATTTGAGGATGAATTTATCATAGAAATGTGAGTTGGGAAGAGACATTTTTGAGCAAGTGTAGTCTTCCTTAAAAGTAGCTACAAAAAAATTATCTTCTTGACGACTTTGATCAGTTTTGGATTTTTACTTTAAAAGGTACGAGTAGATGAGGTCTGAAAATACTTCATTATCATAGGAATTCCTATTTAGAAGTAATACAATTGAAAAAATTAGCAATAATTAATAACCCAAGAGTTTGGAATCTGGTGAATAGCTCAGTGAAAAAAAAAACACCTAGTGCAGGGGTCCCCCAGGCTGTGAGCCACTAGAAATGGGGCCTCAGAAGTGGTAGGCACTCCATATGCACAAGAAGTCAGCGCAGGTGCTCGCCACTCACACAAATGGAGCTGCGCATGCATGCTTACTCGTACGGAACCATCCTTCCCACTATCACTGGTCCGCAAAGCTGGAAAGGTTGGGTAACTCTGAGTTAATAGATCATTAGGAAACAATTACTGCAAATAAGTTGTGCTATGGACATACTTGAAAGCTGAGTTAAAAGATGCGCAGTTGACATGTGGGCAATTTTGTGTTACATTACTGTTTTTTATTCTGAACTAAATATCAGAGTTAAGCATCAATTAGTTGCTAGCCCACCTGCTAGCATTCATATCTTTGTAATTCATCTCTCTCTTAGTCCTAATGTTTTTCCTTGCTTTTGTTCCATAATTGTCTATCACCTCTATACATACATATTCTCCCATCAATTTTGCTGCTCAACCGAGTGCAATCACCAGTGTGCAACATAGGAACACAAATGGGAGTTACTGAGACAAGCAGAAGCGCCATGAAACATTGTGTAGCTGCTGCTTCAAAAGATTTTATGGGGAAAGACTTGAATAGTAAGGGCCATTGTCCAAGGATTTCATTGTACAAATGCTTGAAGTTTTACTTTCCTTTTGTGGTAAAGATGAAACAGAACATGGAATCATCAAAATTCATACTTAGAAATTACTTGTCTAGAAACTACACAGGGAGGGAGGGATGACCAAGTGAAGAAGTGAATGGTTTGGTTGTTGAGTATCAAGGCTGTAGGTGGTAGACAAGTGAGTAGATATGTTTGTAGCTTAGCAGATCAGCAACTTTTGCAGCCTTTGGGGTGAAAAGGATTGACACAGATGGACTAAATGATAGTCATCAGTTTCAATCATTGTTCAGTGATTATTTAGAGTTATGGTAGCACTGAACGAAGGGACTTTCAATCACTCCCCAAAATTATGGGTATTTCAAATTTGGACATTTGGCAGTCTGCCTGCACTTATAGCTGTAAGGGTGCTTTTAGTATATCCTTTTGGCGCCCTGCATTCCATGTCCCCTTAAGCCATAGGTGATATTTGCTATCTTCATGCTTCCATGACTGACCAAGCATGCCCAGCCTTCATGAGTCAGCTGCTGGCTGTACAAGACTTTCTTTCTAAGGTCATACAAAGCACAGACATGGGGAAGATAGCAGATGCCTTATGAAGGGCCAAGGAAGACATGTTTTGTCAGCAGAAGCAAGAGGACAATGAAGGTCAGCTAGTGTGACAGAGTGCGGGATGGCAGGACCTGGGTAGAAGGATGGTGAGGATGACTGGGACTTTGCATGACAATGATGGTCTGGGGCTTCTTGGGGTGGGTGGGATTTCATACCATGCCACACTGCTGGAGCACCTGAGGCTTCCAGGGTGGCTTTGCAGTGCATTGAAGTTTCTTGCAATCCCAGAACCACAGTGTTGACAAGCAGCCCCAGAAGCCTGCAGTTTTGAAGCTGCTGCCCTCAAGGCAGGTTGTAGGGCAGCCAAAGATGCACATGGGGAGGGGTATGTTGGAAGGAGGCAGTTAGAAGGAGGCAGTTCCTTACCTTAGAAGAACCAAGGTTTTGGACTGGGAGGGATAAAACTCAGAATGGCTTGACTTGGGATGGGGTCCTCAGCTAACAACTGGTGGAGTTCAAATAATCATGGGAATGTGGAGTGCTGGGTTTGCTGTTACAAAGTGATGCAGTCATGTGATGCCATGTTTTACAACCACATTGTATAAATAGAAATTCCAATCCCAATTACCATTGAAATTCAAGGGCTACTTGTAGTATCTAGCTGTATGAAATCTGCATGTATTTATAATATTTGTAAATATTGGGCCTGAATTAAAATGTATCCTGTTGCAATTGTAACAATTCTGTTTTGTTTTGTTTTGTTGATTGATTGCCATATTTTTTTTTCATGAAGATTTCGCAAGATGAACAAACGTCTAGTTCCTCGAAGACCTTTGAGTGCCTCCTTGGGTCAACTAAATGAAGTGGGCCTGCCAGCAGCAGCTATTATCTCAGATGAAGCAACAGTGGACTTACCCAATAGAAAACCCTCTACCTTGCCAAATGGGATTGTTTCACCAGGCAATACAGTGACACAACTTATTTCTCGTGGGACCGATTCCAGTTATGATTCAGTCATGAAACCTGGGAAGATGGACCATCA
Organism: Myanophis thanlyinensis; assembly: GCA_017656035.1. Classification (NCBI taxonomy): domain Eukaryota; kingdom Metazoa; phylum Chordata; class Lepidosauria; order Squamata; family Homalopsidae; genus Myanophis; species Myanophis thanlyinensis. Next base: position 4,741 of record JAEANM010029813.1, on the reverse strand, counting down.
TAGTAGCAGTGCTCCTGGATCACCACCTGATTTGTATGCTTCTATATTGTTTATCTCTTATAATTTGACAATATAAATTAGTTTGCAGAAGAGTAATCCACACATGTTTTTACATGCCAAAATTGTATGGACTCAAGATATAGAGTATATACTTCCACACTGATTCCTCATGGCAGCTTGTATACAACTTGATATGTACAATTTTTTCTATCTGTAAGTCATTTTTTTAGAATCATAGCCAGGGCAGACTTCCCCAACTTTTCCAGCTTTGTGGACTGCTGGAGGGGGAAGAGGGTCATTTCTGCAAGTGGCTGGCAAACACATATATCACTTACACAATGAATGCATGTGTTTGCTCACATTTCCATAGCCCAGTTGCAAAAAGCTCATGGCCTAGTAGTGGGCCGTGGCTCAGAGGTTGGTGACCCCTGACCTAGGGCAGTGGTGGTGAACCTATGGCATGCATGCCAGAGGTGGCACTCAGAGCCCTCTCTGTGGTCACGCACACTGTCACCCCAGGTCAGCTCTATTGCATTTCTCCGTGGCATTTCTTGCCATTGTTTTCAGGGAAGCAGAAATTTGTGGGACTAAATAAAAAGTTAAGTCAATCAATTCCAACTTCTTGTGAAAGAAAGAGATCTTGCCTCCTGGATGTCAGTTGCTTTTCCTGAAGAGCTGTGGTTGTTGTGATACCCCGTCTCCCCACTGGTCTTTGGCTCGCCAATATGCTTGCTGGTGTGCGCACGCACACAAGATTTGCAGTTTGGGCACTTGGTCTCTACAAGGTTTGCCATCACTAGGGGATCAACCTGTATTCAACATATAAATGCTCCTTAAACTTGAATTTGATTCCTGTTCATGTCGTTCATACCCTGCCAATAATGTGGAAGTAATTTGCAGTTGTTTTCTTTCAAAATGCTTTTTTAAAACTTCCAAATTTGACCAACCACCATAATATTTCTTTGAAATTTTCAATCCAAGAATTGACACTGCCAGCTGTCCTTAGTTTCCAAACCTAGTCATGGTCAAGCGCTGCTGCTATTGAGATTTTCTGCTTACTTTGGATAAGAAAACAAATTGTAATCTTGCAAGGTTGCTGCTATAATAGTTAAAGGCACCAAGCTAGAAAGCAAGAAGTCATGAGTTCAAATCCTACCTTAGCCATGAAAGCCAACTGGGTGACCTTGAGCTAGTTCTCCCAGCCCAATCCACGTCACAAGGTTGTTTTTGTGGAAGGAGAAAGATGTGTTGGATATGTTTGCCACATTATTTGTAAAAGTAATAAAGGTGGGACATAAATAAAAATGAAGCGGGATTTTTATGAAAACCATCTGATATTAGTCTAAATTAGAGAAAGTGCCTAGGGTTTCTTGCAATGAGGAATATAAGGGTGGGATGCTTAGATTAGTAGCAGAATACAACAGAAGAGCTTGTATTTGGAATGTAGGGCTGTTAGAAATCTTCTCTCAAATCACTGAAAACTGCTTGTCACCGTCAATCACTGTTACCAATATTCGGGAGAAAAATCCTTCTAAGTTTCCCACTAGTAAATGGGAGCACACAGCAACAATAAAACAATATCTATACTAAGTTGCAATTACTCTAACTTTGTGTTTGTCTCATCTAGGCTAGAACCTGTTTCCAAGAGCTCTCACCCAGTAGCCTCCCGAGGACCTACGGACTTGCCTCCAATTTCAGTAGGCAAGCAGCTCCAAATAGTTCCCCGAGGCTCCCAGTTGTACCCAGCTCAGCAAACTGATATGTTCTATCCAGATCCTCGAGGAACAGCTCCCCCATTTGAGCCTCCACCCTATCAAACAGGTAAATCCTATCTACATGAAATTTGATCTTGAAATAAAATGTGATTCCCCCCTCCACTTTTTTGTGGATGAATAATAAATATTGACTAAATTCTATCATTAGAATATGATGCTTTCCCTCCTCTTTTATGACAGATGTAATTTGCAAAAATAAATGTATGTTCTCAGATGTGAATGGGGAAAATCTTTAATTGACATTTTGTTTCATGCAAGCTCTGATTCTCTGAAGTAGTTAAAACAATGGACTAAGTATTATTCTAAATCTTGTTTCACGTACTTAGGTGTATATTATCCTCCAGCTCAATCACTACAGTGTATGTCTCGATTTGTCCGACCTCCATCATCTATTCCTGAACCAGGTCCTCCTTTTGTAGAACAACATTATGCACCCTATCTCCAAGATCGCATCATGAACTCACAATACAGCGCACAGCCACAGCAATACCCTCCAATGAATCAACCTGTATATCCTCCCCATTATGACAGCAGACGTGTGTATCCTGCTGCTCAGCCATACCAACGAGAAGATATTATCCGAGGAAGTCCTGTTCCGATTGAAATTTCTCCACCTGCTGTATCCCCATATGTACCTGAAACAAGAGACAGATATCAACAAATAGAGGGCTACTATCCAGTTGGACCACATCTGAATCAGATTAGACCTTCATATCATAGAGTATGATACATTTTTTTTAATTTTATGATTATAGTAAGTGTAATGTGTAAATGTAATTTTTAGTTTTAATTCTAAAAGCACAATTGTGCGCTGTCCCATTTTGCAGGTATATAGCGTCATTAAGGCCCCTAAGTTAACCATGAAAGTTAACTTGGGGCAACATATATTCTGAGTTTAGATTTAAAAATCTATCAAAATACAAATATTGCAAGAAAAGCCAAGATGGTGCACTTTTCACAAATGCAAATTTAAATTTTTGTTTTTTATAATTAATTTTGCTTCTGAAAGGAATGAGGGAGGTTCAAGGCATTGAAAACCCATAATTGATTGTTGTAAATCAAGAAATGGAACAATTTTATTTCTTCTCCATCTCTCATATTCTAGAACAAAATTCCAGTTTGCAGGAAGATCAGAATTTATTCTGTAATGACCTAAGGCAGTGTTCCCCAACCTTTCTGGGTTGGCAACCCGGCATGGGGGAGAGGGGGGAAGAGGGGCTGGTTTTGTTTGAGGGGCAGGTGTGTGAGCTCACATAGTTTTATTTGTGTGAGCGGCAGGTGCTTGTCCAGGATGCTGACTGCTCACACGAGTGGGGCTGTAAGTGCCAGCAGCCACTGTTCATGTGAGTCAGATTGCATACATGTCCGCGTGCAGGCTTACCACTCACGTGGCTTATTTGCAAATAGGCCTTGGCCCAGTAACGGGCTGCGGCCCACAGGTTGGTGACCCCTGACCTAAGGAATAGCCTAAGTAAGTACTTCTATTATTTTTTAGAGGATTTTTTTAAAGCTTTGCTTTGCTGAAGCCATTCATTCATAGATACACAAACCAGACAGATAGATAATATTTCTGATGTGTAGAGATAGATAGTATTTCTGATGTGTAGCAATAAATAAGGACAACTATAGAGTGGTTGGCATATGTTGTTTTGGTACATTCCAGAGTTTAGAGAGGCAAAATGACTGGGTATGTCTAAGAGGCTAATGTGGGTTTTAAATGTCTGGAAAGTCAGTAAATGACAGGATAAATTGCAGTCCAGGTTACTATGTCTGCAGACAATGAACTGCTAATTTTTGTAGTCTCCTACCTTCTTCAAAGCCACACTGAGCAGATTGTAAACATCTATTTTTGATTATTCATATTTATGCTTTCTGTTTGTATAAGTTAATGAAACAAGATTGCTTCTTATATATATGGTTTTGGTGACCTTTTTTTCTTCACTAAGTATAATCAGGTGAAGACTATAGTCAAATGTTAATGGAAAACCAGTGATTAGAAAGCACGTTAATACATTTAGCATAATAACTAACAGATTATCAGAATCGAAACCTGGAAATGTATCATTTGTATTGTAATAGGGGTTGGAGGTTGGATAGGGAGCAAAGGGGTGAAGCTAAACCCTGGCAAAACTGAGTGGCTCTTGGGTTTGGGGTTTGTTGGCTCAGGGAGAATTGCCATCATTGGTCCTGGATGGGGTGGCACTACCCCAAACAGACCCTGTGTGTAATCTGGGGGTTCTCCTGGACTCACAACTTCAGCTCAAAGAGCAGGTGGCAGTCATGGCCAGGAGGGCTTTTGCGCAACTGCGGGTTGTGCACTAGTTATGCTCTTTCCTGGACTGATAATCCAGTCACTCATGCCCTGGTCACCTCCCTTCTTGACTATTGCAACATGCTCTATATGGGGCTGCCCTTGAAGAGAATCCGGAAGCTTCAGTTGGTGCAAAATGCAGCAGCTCGCATGGTTTTGTGCAGACCTCGGTGTGCACACATATCACCTCTCCTGCGGAAGCTGCATTGGTTGCCTATTTGCTTCTGGGTGCAATTCAAGGTGCTGGTTGACACCTTTAAAGCCCTTCATGGCTTGGGACTAGGTTATCTGAGGAACCATCTCTTGCCGGTTACATCTACCCAACCCACCAGAGCGGGGAGGCAGAGAATGTTGCAGGTCCCATCCCTGAGGGAGATAAATTTCGTGGAACCCAGAAGAAGGGCCTTTTCCGTGGTGGCTCCCTCTCTCTGGAACATCATTCCTCCAGAGATTAGAATGGCCCCTACACTAATACTCTTCCGGAAGGCATTGAAGCAGCGCGCCTGGGGAACCCAGAATGGGATGGAGCCCATTAAATGGCTTTTGTGGTCTCCTGTGGCCAGTGGGGGTGGGCAGGTGTGATTTTATTGTATTATAGTGATTTTATTATACTAATTTATTTGTTTCTACTACTAGTTTTATTGTTCTAATGTGG
>JAEANM010029811.1:0-10118 GCA_017656035.1 Myanophis thanlyinensis | reverse complement strand
AATTGTTTTAAACTGTTCTTAACTGAATTTTTAACTATAATGATAATATTAATGGGACAGCCTTTATTTAATTATTTCAATAGGTTTTAAATTGTTATTGTATCTATATCTTTTATTGGCTGTGCACCGCCCCGAGTCCCTAGGGAGAGGGGGTGGTAGATAAATCAAATAAAACCTTAAAACCTTAAAACCTTAAACCAGTTAATTCTATTGAAAAAGGTTTTACTTTCCCAGGGCAAGTCAGACATGAAAATGGATGAAAAATTTTGTCATTACAAACATCTTTTCTTAAAAAAAATATCCCAGCCCCAAATTTTCTTTCATTTACAAATCAGAAGAGGGCACCGGAGGTTCAAATATTATAAAACACCTTTAATCGTAAAAAATTCACCTACTAACTATGGTTAACATTAGGACCCATAACAAGGATACAGAGAACTGATTAAAACAGAGGATCATTAGAAAGGTCTTCAGAAGAATAAACTGAATAATTTCCAACAATATATACTTATAGTTGGTCACAGTTGAATTCCATCCGAGAGACTTCATCTCTTCAGGGGTGGGGAAAGATCCAGTAAGGCTGAAAACCCATCTGAGTAATAGTTGAAAAGCATTTGAGGACAGAGAAAAGAATGATAGAAGAAAATACAGATATTAATGCAAACTTCTTCTTCTTTTTTACTGATTATTTCAGAGGTTTGAATCACTTTCACTTTTGCCATAAGGAAGTTGACAATGAATGGTAGTGAAAATTGGGAGAGTCCTGCTTTTTAATGACTACTATTATTAAATGTCGTATCTTACGATTCTTGATGAATGTACCTTTTCTTTTTATGTACACTGAGAGCCTATGCACCAAAGACAAATTCCTTGTGTGTCCAATCACACATTTGGCCAATAAAGAATTCTAATTCTAATTAGATAGATGGATAAATTTCAGGTAGGTAGGTAGGTAGGTAGGTGGATGGATGGATGGACGGACGGACGGACAGACAAATAAATACATGTGTTCTACAACTAACCCATCCCTCTACTCCTAGGGAATTTTTTATAAGGCCATGATGATATTAGCTTAAAGAACTGGTTTCCTGTAATTATAAGTGATGAAAGGGTAAAAAAGTACTTAGAAAACAGTAATGTACAAATGGGTGGCCCTTTTATATGTATCTGTGCAAACAATGCAGAAAAGCTGCTTTCCAGCCCATATTTGTATCTTTCGGGCTTGCTGGGATGTAATGAGGGATGAATATGCTGTGTGATGTCCCCAAATTTAATTTAATTACTCCCTGCCAGGGTGGGTGGCTCAGCATTAAAATGTTTTAAAGAGGACATTCTGTTTCCAGAAAATAAATGCCTTTTGCTGATGAGCTATATTTTCCTTGGGCAAGAGTAACCTATATTAAATAATGGGAGTCCTTATTTAGCTGGCAGGTTGTAAATTTCAGGGTATTTTCGCTATCCCGCTGCATTTAATTTGGGAGCCATGGGAAGCACAGGAGACGGAATTTACTCCCGTTGCAAACAGCTCTGGAAGGAAACACCAGGTGGAGCTTTTGCTGTGGCCACAAAGAGTGTACTTCTTGGTAAAGTAGGGAAAATGAACGGCATTTTGGGTTCCTTACACCAAAACAGAGAAACCAAATTAAGGCGACGCAGAATCTGAACCCGGAACCCAAGATGTTACCAATGGCTTCTGTTGTGCCTGGGAGGTTGCTCAAGCTGCTTCCTAGGAGAATGAAGTCGAATCTTTCAAGGAACCCGCTCCATGTTTCCGTCTTAGGTTTGTATGGAGCGAACGTGAGAGAAGGAACAGGAGGTGTGGTGGCCATTCTATGTTTCTTCTAGTTCCGGACGTCTGTTGTCGAGTTGCGGGTTTTCGGGCGCGTGGGCTATTGTCTTAGTATCCCATCCTCGTCCCCAAAATCCGCTCGCTTTTAGGCGCTAAAAAACTTTCAGACGCGGGTTGGTCTAGATGACCGTGAGGGTGCCCTTTATTTCTCTTCGCGGACAAACAGCGCAGACTGCAGCCGGGCCGCTTGTTTTATACCTTCCCGCGACTCCGCCTGCAACCTATCATCTCTCAGCTTGTCCTGACCAATCAGGACTCTCAGGCTGACCGCCAATCAGCTGTCGGCCCGCAGGGCAGCGCGGGCGGACTAGAGGGAGAACTTCGCCCGCGCACGCGCAGACACAACACCTTCTGTTATTCTTGGTTAAGTTTTATGTACTCGTGGAAGACGGCATCAGCAAATTAGCACAGCGCCAGGATTTCCTAAGGACATCCACCCACCCTAGCAGCTCAGATGTGGTGGGCATACTCCTAGGCCAGGAGTCACCAACCAGTGGTCCATAGACCCACTGGTGCTCTGCGAGAAAATTTTGGAGGTCCACGGGAAAATTATTGGCATTTTTTATATTGCACTAAATCAGGGGTCGGTCATTAGGCAGATCATATTGGTGGTCCGCGGGATTTAAAATGATGAATTTAGTGGTCCCTGAGATCCAAAAGGTTGGGGACCCCTGTCCTAGCCCCTTCCCCTAAATACTATCATCTGATGGGAGCTAGGAAACATGACTTTTTCCATGTGTCCCAGGAATGTTTGTTCCCAACTCAGAAGATCATCCAACCGCCCATCCAGGACAAACAGTTGTCCAATCTTTTCTTGTTAAACCTCCAGTGATGGAACAACCCAAGTCTCCGGGAAGGAAGCTGTTCCATTAATTGAATTTGAATAACAAGAGTTGGAAGGGACCTTGGAGGTCTTCTAGTCCAACCCCCTGCTCAGTCAGGAAATCCTATATACCAGTGGCGGCGAACCTTTTACTTACCGAGTGCCGAAAAGTACACGCTTTGGGCGTGCCATCCGCACTTGTGTGCAGTTCCTGCACGTGCGCTACAAGTGCGACCGCATCATCTGTGCATGCGTGCAGCTTTTGCATAGGCAATGCATGCCTGCTGTGCGCAGGGACTCACGCACACGTGAGCAATCGCGTGTGCGTGCGCAAGAGGGCTCCGAAGACCGGCTGGATTTCCCGTTGCAGTTGCGTGCATGCACAGCGGAGGCCCGAAGATCGGCTGGGTCTCTGCAATCGCGCATGAGTGCATGCGCAATTCCATGTGCATGCTCAGCTGGAGGTAAGCTTGCTGACAGCTTGTGTGCCCAGCAAGATGGCTCTGGGTGCCACCTGTGCCATAGGTTCGCCATCACGGCTCTATACCATTTCAGACAAATGGTTGTCCAAGCTCTTCTCCCAGTGTTGGAGCATTCACAACTTCTGGTGGCAGGTAGTTCTGCTGATTAATTGTCCTCACTGTCAGGAAATTCCTTCTTAGTTCCAGGTTGCTTCTCTCCTTGGTTAGTTTCCATCTGTTGCTTCTCGTCCTGCCTTCAGGGGCTTTGGAGAACGGATGGACTCCCCTCTTCTCCCTGTTAGGAAATTCTTTTTCCTTTCCAAGTTGGAGCTCCCTGTGATGGGCAGCCCAGTGGCTCAGCGGTTAAAACACTGCGGCCGTGATGGTGAATCTATGGCATGGGTGCCACAGGTGACATGCAGAGCCATCTTGCTGGGCACACAAGCTACCAGCCAACTTACCTCCAGCTGAGCATGCCCATGCAATTGCACATGGACACATGCATGATTGCAGAGACCCAACTGGTCTTCAGGCCTCCGCTGTGCATGCGCGCCGTTGCAGCAGGAAATCCAGCTGGTCTTTGGCGCTCCCCTGCGCATGCACACGCGATTGCTCATGTGTGCGTGAGTGCCTGCGTGCAGCGTGTGTGCATTACACGTGCAAAAACTGCATGCCTGCGCAGATGGTGCAGTTGCACATGCAGCGCACGTGGAGGAGACACACGCAAGTGCGGATGGCATGCGCAAAGCACACACTTTTCGCCACTCGGTAAGTAAAAGGTTCGCCACCACTGCGCTAGGGCAGCCCTGGTTTGGATTTATAAATCCTTCCACTCCCCACCACCCAGTCAGAACGGAAGAATGGAGAAGCGAAACGTCTTCAGAGAAAAACAAAGAAAGTCCAGTTGCTTCTTGAAAAAAAACACCTTTGGGCAGTGGTGGAATTCAGTGTTTTTTACTCCCGGTTCTGTGGGCGTGGCTTGGTGGGCGTGGCTGGGGGGGTGTCATGTGATTGGGTGGGCAGTTTCTGTAAGCAGGGAAATAAAGATTAGGCTAAAAACAACCCCAGGATGTTTCTTTCCTGCCTTCCTTCCTGACATTTGAGGGGTTTTTAAATTTTGAATCTGATTTTAAATTTAATTCGTTGAATTTTAAATTTTAACCTATTAATTGTCTAAATTTTATAACTTAATCAGCCTTCATTGAATTTAATTTTAACTGGTTTTAAATTGTTTATATGTGTTTTTTATTTGGCTGTACACCGCCCCGAGTCCCTTGGGAGATAATTTAATCTTGATATTAAATTAAATTAACCCTGTAAAGTGGGAAAAAACACAAAAGGAGATTTCTTCTAACAGACGGTTCTCCGAACCGCTTAGAAAATTTACTACTGGTTCTGGCGAACCGGCTCGAACCGGCTGAATGTCGCCTTTGCCTTTGGGACATGATCTCCATAGACTTCTCTGCACTTTTTCAAGGGCCTCGGATCCCACAGTCTAATCCACCTGATGTTTGACGTCTCCCCAAAAAATAAATTTCCACTAATTCTCCTTTTTTTTTTTTAGTGTGGGAAAGAGAAGCTTCGCTGAATCTCACCCTCTTAGCTTGCAAACAGGTTGTTTGACTTTCAGCTCAGGAGCCGAGTTCTGTATTTTGGTCACGTACTAAAACCTAGAGATGCCACGTTTAAGGACCCAGATTTAACCGGTGGGTGGGTGAAATAAATAAATGAATTAAAAGGACATTTGGCCTTTTCAAATTACTGTTTTCGAAAGAGCAGCTTCCTCGGGTGCCTTAAAAGCGATGCCGAAAAACTCGAGTCTCCTTGCTGAAATGTTAAAAGCCGCAGTCTTCAGCCCCCACGTTCAAAAATTCCTAGCATAATTTGGTTTCTATTCCCAGAACCCTCAATCTGAGAGTTGAGAAAATAAACAGGGATCGGAGAACGGGAGTCCAGACTTGAAACTAGAATTTGATTTTTAAGAAATCCCTGGTCTCGTTCCTTCTAGATCAGGGGTCTCCAACCTCCGACCTCAGCGCTGGCTGAGGAATTCTGGGAGTCGAAGTCCACCAGTTTTAAAGTTGCCCAGGTTGGAGACCCATGTTCTAGATCCGTGACGGCGAACCTACGACACGGGTGCCACAGGTGGCACGCAGAGCCATCTTGCTGGGCACACAAGCTGTCGGCCAACTCACCTCCAGCTGAGCATGCACATGCGATTGCGCATGCACGCAAGCGCGATTGCAGAGACCCAGCTGGTCTTTGGGCCTCCATTGTGCATGCGCATGCTGGTCTTCAGAGCTCTCCTGCACATGCACACATGATTGCTCGTGTGTTCGTGTATGCGTGTACTCAGCACATGTGAATTGCACTTGCAAAAGCTGCATGCATGCACAGATGGTGTGGTTGCACATGCAGGACATGTGGAGGAACTGCACAGAAGTGCTGCAAAGCACGTACTTTTTGGCACTAAGTAAAAGTTTCACCACCACTGGTCTATGGCCTGCATTCAGACACGTGGCCCTTAGCTACCATAATTGTAATCTCAGTTTGCTGGATTGTTAATGGGTATCATTTGATTTGCATACTCAATCTGTGGGGTCCATTGCTTGTTCAACGTAATGGGCTCCATCATTGGAGGCTTTTGAGAAGGTACCATGTCTGGCATGGTATCAGGTTTCTTCCTTGAGGAGGGGGTTGGTCTAGAGGACCTCCGAAGTCCCTCCCAAACATATGCTATGTTCTATAACAGTAGTGGCAAACCTTTTCGGAACCGAGTGCCGAATACGAGTGCGCACAGCTTCCGCAGTGTGTGATTCGAGCATGTGTGCATCTTTTACACATGCACAATTCATGCACACACCTTTTGCACATGTGCATGTTGCAGACATGCACACGCACAGTCATGTGGTAGACTCGCATGCATGCACAATCACGCAGGAGTCTTGAGTGGAGTCTCACACATGTGGGAGGCATGTGTGCATGAGTGCCCGCATGCAGCATGCGTGCATTGCACATGCAAAAACTGCATGCATGTGCAGATGGTGCAGTTACGCATGGAGCACACGTGGAGGAGCTGCGTGCAAGTGCGGATGGCATGCGCAAAGCACGTACTTTTCGGCACTCGGTAAGTAAAAGGTTCGCCACCACTGTCCTAGATAGTCATCGAACATGCTGCATAAGCATGTTCGATCAACTTCTCTGCATAAGCATCAGGAAACCATCCAGGATTTGTCGATGAAGTTCTCAATAACAGAATAAAATAAGAGAATGGAAGGGAGCTTGGAAATCTTCGTCGTTCAAGTGGTATACCATTTTGGACCAATGGCTGTCCAGTCTCTTCTTAGAAGCCACCAGTGATGGAGCACCCACAACTTCTGGAGGCCAGGAGTTCCACTGGTTAATTTTTCTCACTGTCAGGAAATTCCTCCTTAGTTCTAGGCTGTTTCTAGATTAGTTTCCACCCCTTGTTTTTTCTCCTACCTTCTGGTGCTTTGGAGAATAGTTTGACCCGTGGTCTGAAGGTTGAATCATTGCAACTCAACTCAACTCAACTCAACCCAACCCTTTATTGTCAATGCGCAACATGTGTGCAGTGAAATTGAATGCGCCTCCATTGGTGCAGCCACACAAAGCACAGAAACACAGAATACATCTCAAACACAGACTACATCTCCAGACTTATAAACAAATCACTACATATTGCACATTGCACTGGCCCTGTGAGTCTGTTGTATTAAGTCTAGTTGTGGTGTTATGTGACATTTAGAAGTCGGACGGCCCATGGATAGAAGCTATTTTTCAGTCTATTTGTCCGGCTGGCTCTGTTTCTATATCTCTTGCCTAATGGTAGAAGTATAAAAAAATGCTGTCCAGGGTGAGAGTCATCCCTGAGGATTTTACTCGCTCTGTTGAGACAGCGGGATCTGCCGATTTCCTCCAGTGGGGTTGTGGGGCAGCCCGTGATTTTTTGTGCCATGCTCATTTGTGCCAGACTCATTGTTTTGTTAGTTTGAGTGACATTTCTCCAAGTAACATCTTTCAAACCAAGAACAACAACAGCAAAAAACGAGTCCAGTTACAACAATTCAACCTTCAGACAACTCCACAACTGCATATTTGAAATCTCTAGCAGTTCTCTGGAGGACAAACCAGCAGGAAAAGGTTTACTCCACATTTGCAAGGCATTGTCCCAACCTACAAGACATGGGCGAGCTCATTATTACTCGCTAGGGGAAAACACAAACGATAAAGGAGGCTCGATGTAAATGACTTCCCTCCCCGTGTTTGTTAGTGTGTGTTTGTTTGTTTGTGTGTGTGTTTGAGAAACGGGTCATTTATTTTGCAAGGCCACCTGGAGTTTCCCAAGATTGCAATTATCGAACAAGGGCGGTGAAAAGTTCCTGCAGATTTTTATTTTTTTTCCTTGGGACAGGAAAGGAATGGAAAAACCAAAGATAACAGCTAGATAGCTTCGGTGTGTCTGGATCTTTTTGGAAAAAAAAAAGTTAACAAAATCCACAATCAGTCAAAATAGCAATTTCTGCTCTTCCGTGCAAAATGTCTTTAGCACACTGATGGATTCACTCTAGGCATTGCACTAGAAGCCAGGATCTGCTGAAGCGTGGCTTTTGAATTAAACCCAGTTCAGCTAAACCCATATATCTCTGGGTTTTCTTTTCTTTTCAAGGCAACTCAACACAATTCACAATTTAGGCCAAATTGCTCTTGAGAGTTGGGATATTATAGAGCCGTGATGGAGAACCTATGGCATGCGTGCCCCAGAGTCATCTCTGACGGCACTCCATCCATCACCCCAAGTCAACGATTGCCCAAGCACATGTGTGTGTAACTCCTGTGCAACAGTGCACGGGTGTGCCTCCCATGCGACTGTGCATGTGCATGTGCCTGCCACGTGACTGCGCATGCGTGCGAGACTCCGCTCGAGACTCCTGTGCGATTGTGCGTGCACGTGAGACTCCCACGCGACTGCGCATGCGTGCATCTGCAGCATGCGCATGCGCAAAAGGCATGTGCATGAATTGTGCATGTGAGAAAGACACGCACATGTTTGAATCACGCACCCAATGCACTCGCATTCAGCACTCGGTTCCGAAAAGGTTTGCCACCACTGTTACAGAACATAGAATTATATGTTTGGAAGGGACTTTGGAGGCCCTCTAGACCAACCCCCTGCTCAAGACAAGCAATGGATCCCACAGATTGAGTATGCAAACCAAATTATGCCCATTAATAATCCAGCAAACTGAGATTACAACTATGGTATCTAAGGGCCGCGTGTCTGAATGCAGGCCTTAGACTGACAACCGAGCTGGTGAATCATGGTTTGTGAACATGGGCACTAATATACAGTGTAATGTGCGAACCTGGATAGAAAGATACCAAGAAGGCATCTCCCTATCTCCTAACCTAGACAGACAAGAAGCCAGAAGTCAGAAGCCTGGATCTATGTTATAATATTTATAACTGATTGGGAATAAATCCTGATGTCCACAGGTGTGTCGCTTTAGCAATACGGAGAGCCCTCGACTTACGACGGCAACGGAGACCAGAATTTCTGCTGCAAAGCAAGGCATAAAAATTGGGCATGGATATGTGATGACCTGTTTAAACAACTGGCTGGGTGATTTGGGGCCAATCACCAGGAGACGGTGAGTTCTAGTCCCGCCTTAGCCATGAAAGCCAGCTGGGTGACTTTGGGCCAAATCACCAGGAAATTGTGAGTTCTAATCCTGCCTTAGCAATGAAAGCTGGCTGGGCGACTTTGGGCCAGTCACTGATAAAGTCATAAAGGTGGGATTATAAAAAGCAATCTCTCAATCAATTGATAAACAAGCAAGCTTATAGGTGCCCTCTCCAGCCGTTCTCAAGTGGCCCTGGCTATCTTGCAACATTTTCTGCCCACCGCACATAGAGGGACATGGGCAGCGGGGGATGTACACAGCGCCTACAATGACAAAGCCTTGGCTCAGGGTGGCCCACGCTTTGAACCCCCTCTTCGGTTGGAAGCCCTGGAGATGCATGGCAGAGGTCTCATAGCTCCCTGTTTCTCTCTCCCTCTCTCTCTTCCTCACTCACTCACTTTCTTGCTCTCTCTTCCTCCCTCCCTTTCTCTCCTCCTTTCTCTCCCTCCTTCTCTCTCTCCTCCCCTCTCTATTTTCCTCTCATTCACTCACTGTCTTGCTCTCTCTCTCTCTCCTGCTCTCCTCGTTTATATCCCTCCCTCCCTTTCTCTCTCTCTCCGTCCCCCTCTCCCTCCCTCCCTCCCTCCGTCTCTTTCCCTCCCCCTCTCACTCACTCACTCCGTCTCTTTCTCTCCTCATATCTCTCCCTCACTCCCTTTCTCTCCTCCTCCTCCTCTCTCTCTCCTTCCCTCCTTCCCTCTCTCTCTCTTTTTGGCTTTGGACCATCCACTACAACTCCTTTCTCCAGCCCAGATCTGCCAATCAGTATTCAGGAGAGGTGAAGGCTGACTCATGTCTGTAGCGCTGGACTGCGTAAAAATAGCCCAGTCACTTTTACATCTTTTCAATCAGAGAGGAGACTTATGTTAAATATATCTCGCTGGGAAACGCTCAACGCAGCTCTCAAATTCTGGATTTTAGGAGCTCGTGGGCCGGCGTGTTTGACCGAGGAACCTTGGCCAATTGGAGCTAGCAGGTGTTTGTGGCTGTATTTGCTCAGATAATAGCTACACCTCTTCCCTTTGTTTCCAGAAAGGAGTAAACAGCCGGTGGTGTTTTTAATATGCCTTTCAAGATTGCACCGATGCGTGCAGAATAACAGAGTTGGAAGGGACCTTGGAGGTCATCTAATCCAACCCCCTGCTCAAACAGGACATCCTATGCCAGTCCAGACAAGTGGCTGTCCAATCTCCTCTTAAAATCTCTAGTGATGGAGCACCTACAACTTCTGTAGGCAAGCCATTCTATTGATTTAATTATTTTGTCAGGATAGAATAGAA
>JAEANM010029810.1:0-10118 GCA_017656035.1 Myanophis thanlyinensis | reverse complement strand
AATATTGTATTTGTTCCCGTTTTGTTTCTTCACTTCAAAATAAGATATATATGCAGTGTGCATAGGAATTTGTTCATGTTTTTTTTTAACTATAGTCTGGCCCTCCAATGGTCTGAGGGACCATGAACTGGCCCCCTGTTTAAAAAGTTTGAGGACCCCTGCTCTAGCCTGGTGGGGCAAAGAACTTTGGATCTTATGCTGCAGCAGGATAAATCAAATGCTATGCATTTGGAGATGAAAACCATGTTGTGATCAATTCATGAGGATTTGAAAATACAGATGAAAGAGGTGAAGAAGGAGGTGAAGGAGAAAATGGAAAAGATAGATGATAAAATGGAGAATCTTACACAACTGATTAAATATGAGCAGCAGATCCAGAAGATGGAGGAAAGGGTGGAAAAATCAGAGAAGCAAATGAGAGAGATGGATAGTAGAGTTTCAGCAATTGGTCCCAGTCATAAGAGATCAATTATTTTTCTGGAGACAGATAAAGTGGAACATTACTTGTGATTCTAGAACATAGAGGAAGAAAGAGGTGAAAGCTTGAATGAGGTAGTGGCAGAGCTATTGCTGTCTGTATTAAATACTATTAAAGATGAAACAAGGAAGGAAATTGATCAAATATTTAGAGTGCGCACAAGATATGCCACAAGAAATAAACTCCCTAGACAAGTACATGTGAGATTTATGAAGAAATCAGTTAAAATGTTAATACTGCAAAAAGCAAGAGATGAGCCACTAAAATACAAAGGGAAAGAATTAACAGTTTTAAAGCAGGTCCTGGAAGAGTGAGAGAGATAAGAAGACATTATCAATATTTAACTAAATACCTGGTTAAGAGTGAAATGAATTTCAGATGGTTATTCCGGAAGGCATCCTTGTAACATGGATGGAACAGAGATATAGACTGGATTCCTTACAAAAAGCACAAATGTCAGCTCTGCCTCAATCAGACCCCAAGAAATGAAAACCCTGAATTCATTGTTGCTGAAAACAGGTAGCTTTACTGAGATATGACTGAATGCAAAGAAAGTGAAAGCAAGGTCTGAATAAAACTGTGCGAAATTATACATACCAAAGAATTCCCAAAACCCTCCACCCAGGGTTTGACAAAGTCCATCCAATCCGTAGTTCTCAAAAGGTCACGAGACAGGCATCTGCAGGTGATGGTGACCATTACTTCTCCAGGACGGTTGGCCTTGAACATGGATAAACATCCTGCTTAAAAAATCACACCAGCACTCTTCCCCCTCCCCATATCTCTCAGCTCCCCCCTCCCCCCATTACTATGGCAGCCAATAAGGGTAAGCGGTAGCCGAAGAAAATTGGAGGCTGACATTCGGCCCACCCTGCAACAGGGACGTCAGTCCTGGAAAATAAAAGACAATGGAGTGAAATATACAATGTACACATACAGTATTACGGTTTATCAGGGTACTTGGAATGAAATGCATGGAGTAATTTGGGAGCTTGGACATGATGAGCATCTATCCATTCAGCTTGGGAAAGTTGAAAGTGTTTCCAAGCTACTAAATATTGTATTTTTTCTCTCTGTTTTCGGGAATCTAAAATTTCCTTAACCTTGACATGTTGTTCTCCCTCAATGAGAAGGGGAACAGGAGGGTCGGGTTGGGGAGGATGTAAGTTGGAGGTGTGTTCATGTTTAAGTAGATTAACATGAAACACAGGGTGAATGCATCTTAAGGACTTTGGCAGTTGCAATTGAACTGAGACAGGGTTGATGAGTTTTACTATGGGGAAGGGACCTACACATTTAGGGCCCAATTTCTTAGATTTTTTAGTAGTCTGTAAATGCTTAGTTGATAAGAAAACTCTGTCTCCCACTTTGAATTCCTTTGGAGGAGTTCTTGTCTTCTTGTCAGCTTGTTTTTTGTGGGCTTGATGTGCGTCATCAAGTGCTTTATGAGTAATGGGCCAGATATGTTGAAGTTGAGCGATCCACTCCACTAGAGATGGGGTTGTGGGGTTCTCATGGGGTAGTTCAGGGATTAGCACAAAGTCTAGGTCTGAGGCAACTTTAAAAGGGGTAAAACTAGTGCTGCTATGGACAGAGTTATTATAAGCCACTTCTGTGAATGGGAGTAACTCCACGCAGTTGTCTTGTTGATAATTGACGTAGCATCACAGATATTGTTCCAAAATGAAGTTAGCCCTCTCACAAGCCCCATTAGTTTGCAGATGATGGGTGGAGTTTAATCCTTGGGAGGAGCCAATTAGCTTCAGGAATTCTCTCCAAAACTGAGATGTGAACTGTACTCCATGATCTGAGATAATTCGTTCGGGTACTCCATGTGGATGGTACACATGCTGGATGAACAGTTTAGCAAGGGTTTTGGCCAAGGGGATCTTGGTGCAAGGTACGAAGTGCACTTGTTTGGAGAAAAGGTCTGTGACTATCCAAATGACTGTATTTCCTCCACTTTCGGGTAACTCAAAAATAAAGTCCATGGAAATCTCTTTCCAGGGGGTCATGGGACTTGCCATGTTTTGAAGCAGGACCACTGGTTTTCCTGGGGGTCTCTTAGCAGAGGCACAAATAGGACAACTGGCTACATAAGCCTCAATGTCTTTGTTACGTGAAGGACAGTAAAACTGCCTTTTCACGAGATGTAGGGTCTTTATGAACCCAAAGTGACTGCGGTTTTTTAATCATGAGCCCATTCCAATATGACTTAAAAGCAGCTTGACATTCCATTGTCCAGTTCAAGGGCTGGCTGGGTTTAGGTTTGTCTTCATCTTTTTTTCCCAATAGGTTTGTGATTGGCAGTGCAATTTTAGCAAACAAGGGAATAAATTGTCTGTAAAAGTTAGCGAAACCCAGGAAACTTTGTAGTTGTTTCCTAGTGCATGGCGGAGCCCATTCTAGGACTGCTCTTACTTTTTCTGAGTCAATTTCTACGCCATTGTGTGATATGCAGTAACCCAGATAATCAATCTTATTCTAATGAAACTCAAATTTGGACAATTTGCATACAGCTCCGCGGCTCTGAGTTCCTCCAAACAGTTCGCACAAATTTGAGGTGTTCCTCCATGGTTTCATTGTAGATGAGGATATCATCGAGGTAGACCAGAACCCTCTTGTATAAATGCTCATGCAGCACATCGTTCATCAGTTGCATAGAGACTGCAAGGTCTCCCTGTAGTCCAAATGGCAGTACCTTGAATTGGTAGCACCCCAGCAGGCAATTAAAAGCCGTTTTCCACTCATCCCCTTCCTTTATGCGGACTTGGTAGTAGGCTTCTCTTAAGTTCAATTTGGTAAATATTTTGCCTTCACCAGGTGGGCCAACATGTCCTTCATAAGTGGGAGGGGGTACACATTTTCTATGCATATTCAACTGAGGTTCCTATAGTCAATCACCAGATGAAGAGACCATCTTTCTTTTCATGGAATAGTACTGGAGCCACTATGCGGGGTCTTGCGGGTTGAATGAAACCTCGTTTCAGGTTTTTATCAATGAATAGACATAATTCTTCCAATTCTCGCGGAGTCATGGCATACATCTTGGGTTTGGGAAGTTTCACCCCTGGGAGAATTTCTATGTTGCAGTCTGTGGGACGGTGAGATGGGAGTTGGTCTGACCCCTTTTTGCTGAAGACCTCTTTCAGATCCCAGTACTCTTTTGGAATTTTTTCCTCTCCTTTGATGTGCTCATTTAAGATGGCCGCCATTTCCACTGAACGTTTGGCTTGTGGGGTTGTGGGTCTATCCCCTCCTGCTGGAAGCATGGAACGAATATGCAACAATCCCTTCCTCCAGTTTACATGAGGTTCCATTTCCGTAACCAGGGCAATCCAAGTATATGGGGCAGGTCCATTCCTGGGGCCACAACAAAACTCAAAATTCTTGGTGATCCCCCCATCCACATCTCAGTTGGTTCGGTAGCAAAATGAGCTGGTCCTTTCCTGGCCACTGATCCATCTAACTGGCAGAAGGCAATGTGTATTTTCAGATTTCTCAGTCTCAACCCCAATTTTTCTACTACTTCAGGGCTAATTACGCATCTAGTACACCCAGAATCCAAAAGGGCTAGGATTTCCCCCCGAGAGGTGGAAGAAGTTGCCTGCAATTCTACTGGGATGGTGAGGGGCCCTGCATGCTGACTTACCCCAAAGTCATCGTTGGAGTCTGATTCATCTTCCCCCACAATGGTCGGAGTCCCCAGTTCCTCCTGGCTGGGAGGGGCGAACTCTACAACTTCCACTCCTTTTAGTGCCATTTCATGAGGCTTGGCTGGTTGTGCTTTCCCTTTTCTGTGGCCTCAGGTGGTCAGCTTTCAGTTGGTCTTTCTGAAGCAGTCAGCTGCCCAATACCCCTTTCTCCCACACTCGAAACAAACTGTGGTCTTTGGTCTGGCTGCCGGAGCACTCTTTGGGGCTCTTGGGTTTTCTCTTGGGGCAGAGGAGGGCTGGTTCCATTTGCGGCTTCCTCGATCATGATCTCTGGCTTCGTCAAGTTCTACTTCCCCAGCCAGGACATACCAGCATTGGAGGTCTCGGGGAGCCATCTGGGCCACGCACCTACTATAGATGTCATCATTCATCCCATCCTTATAGCATTCTATCAGGGTTACTTGGGACCAGCCATTCATGTGTCTCAACAGGCTCCAAAATTCCTGTGTATATTCAGCCACTGACCTATGCCCTTAGGTTATGGTTTTCATTCTGTTTTGGGCCTTACATTCCGCCAGGGGGTCTTCAAAATGATTGCGAAGGGCTCTCATAAATTGATCAAAATTTCTCAGTTGGGGGGCATTATCATTGTGGAGGGAGGTCATCCAGTCTGCTGCTTGCCCTTCCGGGGCCATGGTAACATGTCTCACTTTGGCAGCTTCACTGGTAAAATCTTCACCATACTTTTCCATATAAATGTAAACTTGGGCTAGGAAAAACCCCAGAGATTTGGAATCCCCTCCATATTTTACTGCCAGCAAAGGAATTTTTGGAATTCGGCATCTTTGGGGGATTCCCCCCCCCGGAGGGGCTTGAACTGCAGCCACCACTGCTGGGAAAGCTCTTGCCACTGGCATCTGCTGGACTGGGATCTCTGCCTGAAATTCAGCTTCAACCCCCTCCCCCCTGCTGCTTGCTCAAATTCTTCAACTACTGGCTGGAAAACTTTCTCTTCTTCTGCTTCTTGAGCTGTTTGGCTTTCTAATGCCTCATACAAAAGTTGCAGGGCTTGGGTCATCATGAGATCTTTTCAGTCAGCATCTAGCCCAGGGCTCCCTCCACATTGGTGTTTGCTTACCGTCACTCCTGGTTGAGGTTCGTAGGGCTCTTCAAGACGTCCCACTCCAAGGGACCATCTCAGTCATACTGCCCTCTCTTCCAGGCACAGCTCTCCCAGGCTTTCAATCTCCTCTTGGTACAGGCAAGGAGTAGGAGAGGTCGACCCTTGAGCCCCCATGTCTTCTTGGTCACTCCCCTGGCTTGACATTCTGTGCACAGCCCCCATGGTAGAAGTTATCTCCGGGTTGGCTGATATTGCAGACCTTGCTTAATGTCAGCTCTGCCTCGATCAGACCCCAAGAAATGAAAACCCTGAATTCATTGTTGTTGAAAACAGGTAGCTTTTACTGAGATATGACTGAATGCAAAGAAAGCAAAAGCAAGGTCTGAATAAAACTGCACAAAATTATACATATCAAAGAATTCCCAAAACCCTCCCCCCAGGGTTTTATGAAGTCCATCCAATCTGTAGTTCTCAAAAGGTCACGAGGCAGGCATCTATAGGTGATGGTGACCATTACTTCTCTGGGATGGTTGGCCTTGAACATGGATAAACATCTTGCTTAAAAAATGCAAGGGCCTCTCACACCAGCACTCTTCTCCCTCCCCATATCTCCCAGCTCCCCCCTCCCCCATTACTATGGCAGCCGATAAGGGTAAGCGGTAGCCAAAGAAACTTGGAGGCTGACAACAACAATTTTATGATGATTTATTTTCTACCCAAGAGGAAATAAGAGAAATAAGAGAGAAAGATTATGGAAGACGAGGAGAAGCCACAGGAGAAAATGGGAGACAGCAAATAGAGGTGGAGAAGGAGGTGGAAAAGGAGAAGAGAGTACAAGAAGTAGCAATACCAAAAACACAAAGTCGTTCAAAAAAGTGAGAACGACTAGAACAATAAAACCTATCTATACAACTAAAACATGGAAGAAACTCTAAACCTACTATCATTTAATATAAATGGACTAAACTCGGCATCTAAGAGAAATAAGATTTTTAACTAATTGAAAAAACTGAATTTGGATATAATTTTCTTACAAGAGGTTCACATTAAAAAACAACATGATAAATTATTAAAGTGTTCAAAACTTAGAAAAATATTCACATCTTTGGCAACATAAGAAAAAAGAGGCATAGTTTTTTACATAAAATAATCTATTAAAGCCAGACAAAACTTTGTTGATGGCGAAGATAGAATTATGATGATAGAGATAATATTTTATTCAAAATGGATATTATTGGTAGGAATTTATGCACCAAATAGTAAAAAGGAGGATTTTTTTGACAGAGTAAGCAAGAAAATTATAGAACTGGAATATGAGAATATTTGTATATTAGGGAACTTTAATTTTATTGTAGATTCAGACCTGGACTATAAATCTAGTAAATTAATCCAGTGAAAAATATGTTGATAGAGAGGATTATAATGATGGAGTTGACAAGCAATTAAAAGGCAAAATAATCTAAAACACCAAGGACAGATGGGCTACTGGCTAAACTTTATAAAAGCTTACAAAGCCCCCTAGGATTACCAATGTTGGAATTATTTAAAGAAGTACTATTGAAGATGAAGGTACCAGATTCATGAAGCATACATAACTCTTATTTATTTATTTATTTGTTTGTTTGTTTGTTTATTATCAAGATTTCTATACTGCCACCTCTCCTGAAGGACTCGGGGCGGTGTACAGCCAACTAAAAAGACATGAATATATAACAATTTAAAATACAATTAAAATTAATTAAATTAATGGCCAAATAAACTGATTATAAATTTAAAAATTTTAAACAATTTTTTAAAATTACACATTTAAAACTAATTAAAACCAATTAAAATCCCTAACCGATAGTACTAAGCCAGACCAGCTTGTTGGAACAGAAAGGTTTTCAGTGTGTGCCGGAAGGTCCGTAGGTCTGCATATGGAAACACTCAATGAAAATTCAGCAGGAAAATGATTACAAATCCCCTGAGCCTCTATAGATGTTTCCCAGCGTGCGCTGCCTGAGAGCCAAGTTGCCTTCCCAGCCATCTCTATGGGAGTGTGGTCATTTGCATAGGGAGGGAGGAAGCCATTAATAGTCTCCTCCCAATCCCTTATTTAGCAAGGCCTGTGTGAACCAGTCCTGAGTCAATTTGAACTGGAGAGCCACGTGCTTCCATTTTACTTGGATGGCAAACCAATTGTATTCAACTTTTGAGATTTACTTTAAGTTGTTTCAGCTACAAATTTTCGCAGCTTCAGTTGCAAACTGACTTCTGTGGACCTTATACCATACCCAAGTGGACAGTAGAGGAGGCATGCATAAGTGCAGTGATGTGCCTATCATCCCTGTCATTATATTTTTATCATTTCTTTGTTGTTATTGCTTGACAGATTCCTATAAATAAAAATGTCAGCAACAGCCTCCTTCAGGGAAGGAGTGCAACAGCTTTGTGGACTTTTTTGGGGGGTGAATCATAAGCATTCCTAACAGGAATTGCTGAAGTACAGTAGAAGCAAATGGTGGGTCCTAGCAATATTTGTGTAAAGAATGAAACAGCATAGCAAATTTACCCTAATCCAAGCCAAAGATTGCTGCTTTAAAAAAAAAAATCCTACTACAAACGCTTACCTATACAAAAGTTGAGTTTCTTCTAATTTCTCACATAAGAGCAAAAATTATTGCTTCTTCACAGACAGTAAAAGTCACTTTCACAAACTAAAATGAATCAAGGCTCCATTAAAAATACTATTATGGAGTCTCTTTTAAGTCACAGTGACTGCAATGGTGTCCCAGAAATCTTTAGTAGTCATAAAACAATTGTTTATGGAATAGCAAAAATCACCTGCATATCTAGCAAGAAAAGAAAGAAATTTGCTTCCAAATATGCACTCAGATACTTTGTCAACACTCTTTCTGGCAGCAGCAGCCATTTTCCCAACACTCTCTTCAGGAAGTAGAATAACCATTCATTTGCATATGGAAGAAGGAAGTGATTGACATTCTTCTCCCCAAACACAGTTTAGTTAAGTCCATGTGAAACAACCTTGATTCAGTTCAAACTGGAGATCTGGGACATATTCATATTTGAGTTAAAAACTAGTTTGAATCAACCTAATCTGAGGTGTACTTTTTTTTTTTTTAACATAAA
This sequence comes from Myanophis thanlyinensis, assembly GCA_017656035.1. Classification (NCBI taxonomy): domain Eukaryota; kingdom Metazoa; phylum Chordata; class Lepidosauria; order Squamata; family Homalopsidae; genus Myanophis; species Myanophis thanlyinensis. Next base: position 1,732 of record JAEANM010029810.1, on the reverse strand, counting down.
GACATTGAAACTTTTTGGTTTCAAATTTGGGAAGCTTAGAGTGAAAATGTCTCAAAAGAAATAGGTAAAATATTTGAGACCTGAGCTTATATTAACCACTGCATTGTATACCCTGAAGAGGTTAAACAGACGTTGACATTTTCCCAGCTCTTGCTTTAAGTAACAGCCAGAATGGGCATCTCCATGAGCCTCCAAAGTGAGGTAAGCTAAGCAGAAGTTCGCAAGCTTTCCACCCATTCTCACCTTCACATTTTTCTCAGTCCCTCTGGAACAAAAGTAACTTCACTAATGAGGGAGATTCAGAACAGTGTGTTCAATATAGAAGAACAAAAAATTTAGAATTCAGTCTGGCATTTTGCCAGCCACCCTTTTCAGGTAAAGTTACTAATAGTTACTACCCAAATGTTCAGTTCCTACCAGAAATAAGCTAACGACACTTGGCCAGCCTGATGGTCTGCTGTGGTCTCTCATCAGCCCACTAGTGCAGGGGTCTCCAACCTTGGCAACTTTAAGACTTGTGGACTTCAACTCCCAGAATTCCTCAGGCAGCTTTGCTTTGCTTTGCTTTGCTGAGGAATTCTGGGAGTTGAAGTCCACAAGTCTTAAAGTTGCCAAGGTTGGAGACCCCTGCACTAGTGTACCATCTGACATCATTTTATTTTTATTTATTTGAATCCTATCTTTATTATTTTTATAAATAACTCAAGGCAGCAAACATATTCAATATGCCTTCCCTATTCCTATTTTCTTTTTTAAAAATATTTTATTGAATTTTAAAAGTATTTACATGATAAAAAGCACTTTAACCACACCATGACAAATAAATCTTATAATTATTTACAATCTTATCTTACATTCCTATATTTATAATCTATCCATTTATACTGATTATTCCAGACCATCTAATATTCTTTCTCCCCTTTTCCTTTCATTTTTAGTATTAGTCTGTCCATTTCTGCACATTCAAAAATTTTACCAATGACCATCTCCATAGATGGTCTATTTTCTTGTTTCCAATTTTGCATGATATGTATAATCATGTATTGGAGGTACCTTTGAATTTTGGAGTCAATCATGCCTAATAAGTATGCTTCTGGTTTTAATTCGATTATTACTCCTGTTATTTCATACATACAATTTTTAATCTGTTCCCAATACCTAGTGGCTTTCTGGCATTGCCACCACATATGGTAGTATACCTTTTTTATTTTTACATTTCCAGCATTCTGGCTTCATGTTATTATACATTTTAGCCAGTCTTGCTGTTGGCCTATTCCTATTTTCCCCACAACAACCACCCTGTAAGATGAATTGGGCTGAGAGGTAATGATTGGTCTAAAGTCACCCAGTTTGGCTTTCATGGCTAAAGTGGAATTGGAACTCACAGTGTTTCGCATTCTAGGCCTGATGCCTTAACCCAATGGCCCCCAACCTTTTGGGCTCCAGGGTAAGGTTCCATGGAGAGAGATTTTTTTGTTGGGGACCCTGCCTTAACCAGTGGACCAAACTGGCTGTATGTCAATAACAGTCTCCTTCTGGTTGTCACCTTAGTTTAGGCTGACCATGTTTGAAAAACAAAAAAAGAGGACGGGGGGGGGTCGGCGGGGGGTGGGGGGGGCGTCGGCATCGGCCGGGGGGGCGGGGCGTCGTCGGCATCATTGGGGGCGGGGCGTCGACGTCGGGGGGGGCGGGGCGAACGGGAGCGCGGCGATGGAAAGGGGAGGAGCGAACG
>JAEANM010029809.1:0-10118 GCA_017656035.1 Myanophis thanlyinensis | reverse complement strand
CTAAATACAAAGCTTCATCCAGATGCTGGGGAAGCTGTCGTGCCACCACAGTCTCAACAGCCTTTGCTAAAAAAGGAAGGTTGGAGACTTGATAGATATTTAACTTGATAGATATTGGATGAGGAAGTCAGCAGGGAAGGTCACAAGTCCTGGAATGTATGGCTTTTTCCTAGAATAAATCTGGCCTCACTATTCACATCACACATCTCCACATCTGTGCCTGTCATTTGTGCATCTTACCTTTCCATTGGCCTGCTTGCAAGCTGCATGGGACTTGAAACTTCCTCCTGGCTTTTCCCATTGACTATGCTTGTGGGAAGCCAGTGGGAAAGATCCTTACTTAAGAACCCTAAATGACAGCAATGGGGAGTCCTGGGATTGCCATTGCTAAGTGATGCAGCCATATGACCTGACACTTTGGTATCACATTGCTTAATGATGGAAGTTCTAGTCACAATTGCTGTCATAACCTGAGGACTATATATGTTAAGCAGCTTGTTTTGTTGACAGAGTAAGCATCATAATGAAGTCAGAGTCAAGAAGCTATTGGAAAGTATATAACTTCTATAAAAAGTTAATCTGAGATTCTAAAGCAGAAAGCATAATATGCTTAGTGAACATTTTTTCAAGGAGAAGACAGCTGATCCACAAAGAAGTTTCTTTAAAAATAGAATCCTAAACGCAACAATTGCTTTATTCAGCATAAGCAAATTTATGGTCAGAGGTTGCAGATTGTATCAAAAACATAAATAAATACCAATTTTGAATTCACAGTAGAATTCAGTTAACTATATCTGGATTTTTAATATAACCTTTGGGAGAAAAGATGTCTGGTTGAAGGAGAACCTTATCTCTGGTAAGAAGGTATAGATGATACAGAACTAATCTATTCAATATACTAAAATCACTGTTTCAAGCCATTCAGTTCTCAGCAATAGAAGACTAAATGTCAAGCTGCCAAGAGCTTAAAGGACTGCAGGAGAGCTGCAGTAAAGTCACCAATTCTCCATCATAGGAAGGAACAAGTTATATACATTAAACATAAATACCGATTTATTGGAAGTGAAAGCGTTATTACAGGTTTCCCAGAATTCATAATTCAGAATCCAATTCCCAATCTTATTTCAATAATATGTAAATTTGCCACTCAATCTGGTTATTTTATAATTTGGAACAAATCATTTGATGCCACTGGATCCCCAATAACGATGTATAATAAGTGATTGGATTTGTTCTGATTCCTTTGGTTAACTTGGTATTCCTATTAAAGCTTCTCAGCTGGTAAATTGGACCTTACCCAGATTTGCATGCAAATGAAAGAAGATATAAACATATGGTTTTGTATTTCTCTAATTAGAATAAAGGGGAAAGGAAGAGACCATTTTATCAATCTAGTCAAACTTTCTGGATTTTTTTTTTATCAGATATATAGAACTAACGACGACTGCTGGAGCGTTCCAACAACTTTTTTCAGCCTGCCACAGGAATAAATCAGAAGACAGAGGAGGAGCTTCGATGGTTCATCTGTGAGTCTAAGGACTTTTAGCTGATAGTAGTAGCTGCTTTGCATACAGCTGTAGATCCAGAGAAGGGAGAGTTCTTCCAAAAGAGATATGCTTATAGGTTTTTTTTAAAAAAGTCTGAAATATTGTTCTAGGACTCTTTGGAACACAGTGCTGGTCACGTGGTGTTAGAATCTGCCAACAGGTTCTGTTTGCAGACTCTAATGAGGCAAAGCACTAGGTAAAAGAGATAAGTCCAATGGAAGCAAGCTTAAAGTGAAAAACAGAGAAATCAGAGAATCTTCTGGCACTTAGGAGCTAGAGCTAAGCACTGTTTTTATATGCAGTGCCCTATAGCGTTGTTTTGAGGGTAGGAGTTGAAACAGTTTATGTCCAGGATGTGACTGGTCCTTAAATATTTTCCCAGCCCTCTTTTTGACTGGTGCAGTATACAGGTCCTTGATGGAAGGCAGATTGATGGCTTATGACAACTTATGGCAAGCATGGATCTGACCCAAGTAATCGAGAGACTCGCGTATATAGATGGGGGAAGCGGGTGATATGCTAGGCCTGGATTTTTACTTGAGGCAATTGCAATGTGATCTGGGAGCAGAGGATATTACCATCAGTCCTTTGCCATGATTAGATCACATTCTGATTGCCTTTAGACTAGCTCTTCCAACCAGAGAGGTAGGACATATTACATTGATCTGCCACAATCTAACTAAACAGCATTACAGAAATAACTGGATTTTTTCCTAAGGATCTGATTAGTGGTTTAAGTGACGCCTTGGTCACTTCCTGGAATGGGCATGTCTTGGTCTGTATTGCTCCTATGTAGTTTATAACTACAAGCTAATTCTAAGATCTTGGTTTTCCAAGGGACTGGAAGATGAAACGTCGTAAGAGATGGGCAGAGCACCATTAAAAGGTACAGAGTGAATCCAATCGAGTACAAATAAAAGCCCACACTAGGAATCACATTGTAGTGATAAAGTTAGCAAACTAATTATTTCTCTATTCTTATAGGTCCATAGACAGCTGTACTCTTTCCCCGCTCTGGAAAGAGATATGGCCCTTTAGATAGCTGCTATAAGAAATATATAGCGTTTGATTCTTCTCTTTTTTCTGTATTTGGGACAAGCTGAGATCTAGGCAGAGTTCCCTGGTGTGTGGGATTCACAAGTTCTTCACAATCTCACCTCTCCCCCTCCCCAGGAGATTGTATAGGCCAGGGGTCTCCAATCTTGGCAACTTTGATGTCAACTCCCAGCAAAGCTGGCTGAGCAATTCTGGGAGTTAACGTCCACAAGTCTTAAAGTTGCCAAGGTTGGAGACCCATGGTATAGGCCACACCCTGACATGTCTTTAAAACCTGGCTAGAGTAGCAGATGGGCTTCTTTTTGAGTTATTTGATTTGTGAAGCATTAGTTGTTTTTCTCCAGATACTCTTTTTGTGTAGACTGTTTTAGTTTACATTTTGTATATTTTATGCTGCAGACAGTTGTAATGGAACTGGGCAATCTATAAATAGAATAAGATGTAAAACACTGGAAATCTCCGTGATTTGAAAGCATGCTATGAAAGGCATCCAGATCCAGTCCTCCAACACTCTCCCCACCTCAATGATATGCAACATTTTCTGAACATAAGCGTTTCTATAATAGTTCTTAAAAAGCCTTTGTTGGCAGCAATTATTTCCTCCCAACACAAGAGAAATGAAACAAGAATTTTAAAAAAATAAACTATACTGTTATGTGCCTTACAGTAATCTGCACTGAATTCTCACATTCAGTCACATTGGATACACAGGAGCTTCTTCTAGGACACCAATAACATTTCCATTTAGCTGAGAGGCAACTGATACATCTGAAATATATAAAAGAAACTACATTTACTAAGTATAGCAGTCTCTTCTGTTATGGCTTATGGTAAAACTATTAAAAATCTAAAATATTTTAAATTGTCTGTATGGAGCAGCCACCATATCCTTCACTGTTATGTCTGATAAGAAAACAAATTTTATAACATCTATGATATTCTTGGTGCTCGCCGAGCTTGGTTTTCTTGAAGACGTTTTATTACCCAACTAGCTAAATAACACAGAAATAGCAATAGCATTTAGACTTATATATTGCTCTGTAGTGCTTTACAGTTTCTCCGACAGGTTTACAAATTTCAGCATATTGACCTAACACTCGGGGTCCTCATTTTACTGACCTTGGAAGGATGGAAAGCTGAGTCAACCTTGAACCGGTAAGGATCAAACTCCTGGCTATGGGTAGAGTTAGCCTGCAATACTGCATGTAACCAGTGTGCCACCATAGTGCTAGATGGTAGTGGGCTTACTCTCTGCTTATATTCAGGTGGCTTGCCCTGTCAGTATTGGTGGAAATGTTCCTGGTGGTTCCTTGATTAGGCTCTTGCTTACTGCTTGATATTAAGCTTTACTTATCTAGATGTTAATTGCTCATCAAGGGGTGTTGTGTTCTTTTAGCTTTTTGATTGTCTCCTTTGAATGGTATATAGATGTTGTCTATCTCAATATGCCTGTTGATGGCTGATTTGTCTGAGTTCCAAGCTTTCAGGAATTCTAGTGTTTTTGGACACTCACATCCCCCATCCGAAATTATGGTGAAGTCTATCCTTGTGTTAGACAATTAAAGAGTTTTCATCATGTCTTTTGACTGCTCATTGGTGTTCATGGATGCTATCAAGGACCCCACAGTTCAACCCTGAGTTACAAATAAACCCTTCTATTGTTATCACATCTATATTGCTGTTGTTAGTCGTGGTAGAGGTTTTATTTTAAGCAGGAGAAGAAATCATAAATTATGTAGTCCAAAATAGAATATATTCAATATCAAATTATTCTACAGAGGGATTCCTGAATTGTGAATTGCATTTTTCAGATATTTATGAGCAACTTAAATGCAGCAAACAAGATCACATGTAAAAAATGGCATGTTTCCAGCCATTCTCATCTATTTTTTAATTCTGAAGAATATCATTTCAGTAATTTCAGTATTACCCATGCAAGTGAATTATTCTTTTAGAATAGATCTAATATATTTATTATGCAGCCCTGTTTCTGCTCTGTCATCTGCTTTCTATTTTTATTATGTCTTTTTTCCACATTTTTTGCTGATTATTTTTGCTACTATTCTTGAAGGATAAATACATCCCTTTTCTCATTTCTACTATAAACAGCTAGCTTGGCTTAGGAATGAGAATTTTTTGTTTAATTCAATAAATTATAGTTAAACTTGGTTTAGCACAATGTATTAATATAATTGGTATCATATTTTGGGATTGGCAAGCCATTTTATGTAAAAATCTGCTTGTTCTTGACTCAGAATTTTTAAAACTATATTGTCTTTCAATGCACCTTAGATTCTATTTGTTAGTATCTATAACTCCTAACAACCCCAAAATAAATTGCTTTAAAGGGATAGCAATAAAAATAATGTGAAAGATAGATTCTGCACACTATTAATAACTGATGGAATTAAAATTAAGCCAAACATGATATCCTATCCACATATGAATTGAACGATCTAAAAAATGTAGCTATTTGTTCCTTATATCAGCTTTCCAAGGGTTAACACTAAAGCTTTCAGTCAAGAATATTATCATGGGAAAACGGGAAAGAAAAAATTGCCCCAAACCATCAACACATCCAGATGGCCTGAAATGCTCTAAAACCTAGTCTCCGCAATTCTTGGCAAGTTATATCATCTTTCCTGCCAATCCTGCCCGGCATCCAAAATACCTTGTAGATAACAAAGTGATTCTAGCTTAGTAAATCTACAACAAGGCTTCCCAAGTGTTTGGTACTGTGGCCGCTTAAAAAATAAATATATTTCTGTTTTTGCCATCTTTTACCTCACAATAAAACTATTAAAAAAGGATAAAATAATTTTATCTAGATAAAATATTTTTATCTATTTATCAAATGAAACATTTTGAAAACTTCACAAACTTTATAACTTAAAAAAATATGTTCCAACAAACAGAAACTGTCACATTCAAAATCATATTTTTTTAAATTAGAAAGATGAACTTATTTTTGCATAATACCTAGTTTTTATTTCTGAGACAGCTACTGATATTTTTCATTCCACGTTTATTTTTCATCAATATTTGTTCTTTATGGATTTATATCCTGTCTCATACAGATTTCAATATGTCTGTAGACTTCTCATATTTATTTGTATCCTGTCTTTATAATTTTTTCATATAATTCAAGGCAGCAAACATATCCAATACACTTTCCCCTTATTTTCTCTACAATAACAATCCAGTGAGGTGAGTTGGGCTGAGAGTAGGTGACTGGCCCAAAGTCACCCAGCTGGCTTTCATGGCTGGGGCAGGATTAGAACTCACAGTCTCCTACTTTTTAGATTGGTGCCTTAACCACTAGACCAAACTGGATCCCTTAAATCATTGTATTGATTTTGTACCCTGCTCCAGAATTTGGGGAGAGATTGTTGTCAGGAATTTCTTATTCAAATGCATGTCAACAGAGATGTCTCAGAAGAATTGCTTCTCTTTAAGTAGCAAACATACTAGTAATTGCTTTAACATTTGTTAAAATTACAAGAAAAAACTCTTGAGTTACACAAGCATATACACTTCTTCAGACACTTCAAAGACTACAAATACAGTGTTACATGCCTTGCTGGCACGGATGCTGCAGACATATGAATATTTATGACAGAAGACAAATGCAATTATTTGTGTTCCATGTCAATGAACCGCCAATATCCAATACTCCAGTAACTGCATAAAAAACTCCAATCCATGACAAATAATCAAGGCAAGTTAAAATGTTTCCTGTTATTTTGGATTTAGCATATTTTTATGGAAATACTGAGTATTTTGTAAAAGTGCTATAATAACAATATTGCAATTCCCAAGGAGTTGCAACTCACAGTTCGAAAGCCTCTATTTAAAAAAAATTAAAATGTTGAATATGTAGTATTTTGGATTATCTATTTTACAATATTTCCTCCTGCTTAAATTGAAACCACCAACAAAGATAAAGGGATTCCTGACCAGTGCATTCTGATGCAAACCAAAGCTAAACAATCCGCCATTCTCTATAATTTACAGGCCATGAGATTACTTACGCTGTCTTTGGATAAATATTTCCAGTTCTCTTGCAATCATAGATGGTAAAATTGGCCCACACAATGTTTTTTCCATTGACCTGTACTGCAGTTTGAATAATTACATGATCTGAAACAAACAACCCCCCAAAAAGCATGTCACAAGGGAACTCTTTTCATAGTTTACTTTCAAGACAACATGAATGTCTGAAAAAAAGGAAAAAATTCAAAACTGTTGTTTATTCAAGAGATGAGGTTTCTCAAGAGTTCAGCTTTTCCAAATACTCCCAAGATTATTTTGTTACATTACAAATACAAAATAATATATGAAACAGGAAAAGCTGGCGATATGCATTTTGTGAATGACTATGTGTTGTGTATGTAAATAATCTCTGTGAGGATTGATTTTTGTTAGTAAATTTTTTTATGTTTGTTTTAAATATTGAGAAAGTGATATGTGAATCAGAATACACAGAAAAATATATTTACATTTTTAAATTTTGGAATGGAGCTTGTATCTAAAACATTAGAAACATCCCTTTTTTGTATAAAATTGGATGGGATAAAGTTGAGTTTCGAAGAATTCTGAAAATGAACCAAATGGAGTTGATGTAATTATCCATCCTTTATTTTGAATCAATTTTTCATGCACCATTATTTAACATAAATTCAGTAGTTTGAAGAGTCAGGATTTTCATATAAAGTATTTGTTCTGGCAAGACTCTGAACCGTAACGAAGATAAACGGATTCAAACTTTATAAATAGATTTATTCAGTATTGTATGACCATGACAAATTACTTTCACTAAACAAAATGAAACAAATAATCAAACGGTGATTTGAAACTGGTAATTTAACTTTCGGGCTGAAAAACTGTATATGTCAGTAACATTAATGAATGAGATAGCCATATGAGAAGTGTTCAATACTTAGATAAGGTTTTTTTACATGACTCAACATGTTCCACCTAGAAAATATCTGTTTCACATTGAATTGAGACACTCTATACTGAATCAGGAAAGTGAGCTTGGAGAAGGTCTATGTGGGGACAAGTTAGCAAAACATGATTTAAGGAAGAGACCATTAGAAAGAAACTTAAATTAGCTATGTCTTAACTCTCTTTGCTACAAGAGAGTCCTCAACTTACTATCATTGGTTTAGTGACTGCTCGAAGTTACATAGGCATTGAAAAAAAGAGACTTATGACTGATTTTCTCATTTACGACTGTTGCAGTATCCCCATGATCACATGATCAAAATTTAGATACTTGGCAATTTGCATGTATTTATGACAGTTGAAATATCCTGGGGACATAGGATCACTTTTTGCAACCTTCTGACAAGCAAAGCCAAAGGGAAAGACAGATTCATTCATTGAACAACTATTTTACTAGCTTAACAACTGCAGTGATTCATTCTAGAACTGTAACAAAAGCTTGCTTAGCGACATAATTTTTGGGCTCAATTGTAGTCATAAGTTGAGGACTATCTAGATAAGAGGGAGGGAACAAAAAATGTCAGAATTTCAAGATTCTGTTACTATATCCTGCATCGATTAAAAAGAGTTCCAGTAAATTTTGTGGAGTCTGTTTCCTGATCTGGTCTAGTTTGAAGGGATGACACCACCCCAAATATCCTGCAGATGTGTTTCGTGTCTTATGTAAACTGACACTTATGTTATACTCCATGTTTAAGGCATTTGCAGCTGATGCTATCACATCAGGAAAACACTTGGGCTGGGGAAGACTTGTGTAATTTCTGATCAGAGATGTTATGTAAGGAAAATTGAACTTGCTATAATAATAGCTTGTTCAGAAGATACTACTATCTCTTTTAAGACTGATAACATCATTCCCTCACTCAAAGAAAGCCATCTGGATGACTTTGGGCCACTCGCCCTCTCTCAGCCCAACTTCCCCACAGGATTACTCTTGTGCTGAAAATAAGAGGAGGAAGATACCTTGGATATGTTTGCTGCCTTGGGTTCTTTGTAACAATAATAAAGATGGGACACAAATAAATAAAATAAGAATAAATTCACTATTATTTATATCCATTCTCTCATTCCTTTTCTGGCAACTTCTCAGCCCTACCAGATAGACCAGACCAGGAATCAACTCTACAGAATAGCAAAAACTACTTTTGTTGAATGTGGTTATAAAAACAGAAATTTCACAAATTCAATTGTGATATACCCATCCTTCCATGGTTATGTGAATTATTGGGATGTCTGCCTGAGAGGAGGGTGGAATAATTTTTAATGTGACTTTCTCTTACAGTCAATTATATCATTTTGGATGAGACAAATGTAAAGAAAGTGTAGAAACCAGCAAATATATTTCAACAAAGCAAGCTTTCAAAAACCCATCACTGATCTAATGAAACATATCTCAACTACAGGAACATTACCTGAATAAATACAAATACTAAATACTAATTAAAATTAAGAAAATTTAATTTAATTAAGAAAATTAAGAAAGTCATATTTAATGTCATTATCATATCATTATTTAAAGCACTATTTTTCATACATACCTTGATTTAATGGAAAGGCTGGATAGCTCTCTCTGGGAAGAAAACTGCAGTAAATTACTTGGTTGTGAGAGTGGGGATGAATTCTAGCAGTGGTTTGGATATTATTTCCATAATTGCAAGCTATTTCCATTCCGTTCATATTTGGAATGTTCCCATTTATTTGGATTATCATACCCTGCAAGTGAGCAACAAAATGTTGTCATTGTAATAGATTAACAAAAAATTAAACTACATTGACAAACAGGTTTTGAAAATACTGTGTTTTTAAATTAAACTTTGTTTGGAACAAAGCTGCTGCTCCGTTGAGTAAAAATAACAAGTGCAGCCAAATATTCTTGAGATTGTGTCAGTAAAATTACAAGATGCCGTCTATGTGTCAACACTTGCCCGGTGGAACAATATCCTCTGCAGAGATCTCAGTGGCTCTGACCCTGACTATCTTTCAGAAGGCTGTTTCACTATGTTGCTAATGTGACTTTTTATGATTGGGATTTATTGTTTACCTTGGGTGACATGATTCATTGTTTATAGCTGTTATTGTAATACTTGCACACTGCCGACAGTTACTGTTACAGTATGCAATCGGGTGGTGGTGCAAACAAATTATTTAAATATTGTTCATAATGCTGTATAATCAGTTTCCTTTGCTTAAGAGAATCTATTCACAGACATTGCCAATTCCTACTTGACATACCTCATTTTCGTTCTCGATATTTATTTCTGAAGGCATTGTAGTCATTGAAGGGCATTGTTGTACTCCCTCATTGGCACTGATCCAGAAATAGGACTCTTCCGAATGGGCGCATTCATGCTGTAGTGAACATCTAAAACAAGTAGAACATTTATGACACCAGACAGAATTAGAAGAAAGCCAATTATTAATTTTCCTGAAAAATTTAATTTAATTTTAATTTTATTAAATTTCTATACCGCCCCTCTCCCGAAGGACTCGGGGCGGTGAACAGCCGAT
>JAEANM010029808.1:0-10118 GCA_017656035.1 Myanophis thanlyinensis | reverse complement strand
ACATGTGCAGAGGAGGGAGAATGGTTATATTGGTAGAAGGATGTTGGAGATGGAGCTGCCAGGCAAGAGGTCAAGAGAAGGCCAAAGAGGAGATATATGGATGTGCTAAAGGAGGATATGAAGTTAATTAGGGCAAGAGTAGAGGATGCCGAGGATAGAGTTAGGTGGAAATAGATGATTTGATATGGCAACCCCTAATGGGAACAGCCGAAAAAAGAAGAAGAAAATAATAATAAACTCTGATTGCCTATCCTGAAAGTTTGGAATATAGACAGGAGGCTGCTAATGAATTCATGTCCTTGTTAGAGATACTTCCTAGGAGCACCCGACAGGTTACTGTGAGGAAATGGATGCTGGATTTCATAGGTCAGTGGTGGCGAACCTATGGCACACGTGCCAGAGGTGACACTCAGAGCCCTCTCTATGGGCATGTGGGCCATCGCCACAGCTCAGCTCCACCGTATTTCTCCATGAAGTTTCTTGCAGGGAAACAAAAGTTTGTGGGACTAAAAAAAAAAAGTTAAGGCAATCAATTCCAACTTCTCATGAAAGAAAAAGATCTCACTTCCTGGATGTCAGTTGCTTTTCCTGCAGAGCTGTGGGTATCATGAAGCCCTGCCTTCCCTTTGGCCAGCTGGTCTTCAGCTCTCTGGTACACACATGTGTGTGTGCATGTGTGCGAGCAAGACTTGCAGTTTGGACACTTGGTCTCTAAAAGGTTTGCCATCACTGTCATAGGTCTTTCAGCGGTTCCATGTTTTTATAGTTTACAATATAGATATGCAACCTCTAACATGAAGTAACCACAGAAAGCTTGTCTGGCAGGCTGGCAGAAGTATGTATGGCTTTCTGAATTAAATTAATGTAATTTAATTAAGTTTACATTTATAGTACACTGAAGCTTGGAAGAATCAAAGGCAAAAAAGAAGCTAGGAGAAGACAAGGTGGCTGCATATTACCATTGCTGTCATGGTGCAATCCTACACTTTCAAGAATTCAAATAAGTATTTACTGGCAAAACAAATGTTCTTCAAGCAGCAAAGGCTTAGAAATAAGTAAATAATGACATTCACTTTTGTTCTGTCATTTTTGTTTTTGTCCATTTCATTTCATTTCAGTGCGTGACTCACAGACCTCCAAATGGAGTGTAGGCTTGAAAAATCCTTCAGTGTTAAATTAGCTTTATTCCAGAAGATAAGGTAACCATTGAACACAATATTGCTTAGATCTCTTTCTTCCTTTAATACTTGATTTTCATCATGATGAAGTTTCTATCAAGCAATGCAGAAACAGCTTTCCAAGATGTATTGAAGAGGCATCAGTTCCCTTCTGAAGGTATCATAGTTGCTGATATCAAGAAAGACATTAAAAAAATCAACAATAAATATATAGTTCCTGAGTAGTTGACACAGGTCTGCTAACTCTCCCAGTAAAAATAATCTATACAGCAACTAAGATTAATTAATGTCAAAATGAGATCTAACCAAAGTTGATAAATATCTTGATCAAGGATTAAGATCTCTAATTTTTAATCTAACATTGGAGTAAGGTAAAGGTAAAAGTTCTCCTGCACATGTGTGCTAGTCATTTCCAGTTCTAGGGGGCAGTGCTCATCTCCATTTCTAAGCTGAAAAGCTAGTGCTGTCTGAAGATGTCTCTGTGGTCACGTAAACGGCAAAGATGCATGGAGTGCAGTTACCTTCCCACCAAAGTGGTCCCTATTTTTCTACTTGCATTTTTTATGTGCTTTCAAACTGCTAGATCGGTAGAAGCTGGGACGAGTAATGGGAGCTCATTCCATAACACAGTGCTAGGGATTCAAGCTGCTGAACTGCTGACCTTCTGATCAACAAGCTCAGTGTCTTAGCCGCTGAGCCACCATGTCCCTAACATTGGAGTAGTTAATCTTATTATTAGACAAATGGAGGACATTTCAGGCATAAAAGAGTCTGCAGTGACATATGAACTGTTACCATATGGTAATAATACATTAGTTCTCAATTATCTATTTGTTGTTCAAAAGTATGTCATGTATCTCCTATAGCAGCGGTGGCAAACCTTTTTGGCACCGAGTGCTGAATGTGAGTGCGCGCTGCATACTTGCGTCTTTTGAGCATGTGCAGTCATGTGCATGCACAGTTGCGCATTGCATTTTTCACACATACACAACCCAGCCTGGGGGAAGCACCCCAGACTGGCTTGCTCGATATTTAATGGGGATGCCACAGAAAGCACAACTCCTGAGCTCGCTGCTGGGACTTGCACTGAACCTAAGCCATGGGTTGCCCCACCTATGCTCTTTGGACCTGTGGTGAAGAGAGTCCAACTAGGGGGCCACCAGGCTGAGAAGCTGTGACATGGGCTGGGCAGCCCAAGGTGTCTTGACCCCGTGTCCTCCCCTCTCCCTCCGCATTTACTTTCATCTATGCCTCTGCTCCCTGCCATGGTGGATTGCCTGGACGTCACCAGGAAGAAGTTGGAAGTTTAGTGCCTGTCGGTAGAGTGGTGGAAGGCATGCAGAGGAGCAAGGAGCGAGACTTCTTGGCTGCTCCACTCGCCCGCTTGCTCACAGGAGCCCTCCTCAGGAATTGGTCCTCGGTCCACCTCAGTGCCCCCTCAGGTTGCTGCCCCGATGTTGCACACATGCACAGCCATGTGAGACTCAAGCATGGAATTTTTAGCGCATGCACACAGTCACACACGACTCAAGCATAGCATTTTTAGTGCATGCACAGGCACGCCTGACTTGCGAATTGCATTTTTAATGCATGAAGTCGTGCTCCCACACACACCATTTTTAGCACATGCACAGTTGCACTTCTTCGTGTACGCTATTGTTAGCGCATGCACACTTGCAGAGGAGTTGTGCACATGTGCAGTGATGCAGGAGCAGAGGTGAAATTCAGCCAGTTTGCACTGGTTCTATAGAACCGGTTATTAAAAGAAACCTCTTTTTGTTTTTCCCCCACTTTGCGGGGTTAATCCTGTCAAGATTAACTTTACAGGGTTAATCCTGCAAATAAGGCAGTTGTTTCTAGCCTAATCTTTATTGCCTTGCTCACAGAAACTGCCTCTCCCCTTATTACATTGTAACTGTGGTAAAGTTTAATCCTGTGCTTGGTGATGTTTAATCCTGTGGCCACACCCATAGAACCAGTAGTAAAAAAAAATCGAATTTAACTACTGTGCAGGAGTCATGCACGCACATGCACAATCCATGAGTTGGGGTGACTGCTGGCGTGTTGGTACTGATGGCTCTGTGTGCCAACTTGGGCATGCTTGCCATAGGTTCGCCATCACAGTCCTATAGTCTGTAGTGCATTTATGCAAAGTTGTAAATTACTGTGTGTGTGTGTATGCGCGCGTGTTTCTTGAACTGTTATGTTCCATTGTTATTTCAAACAGATGATGAAAAAATTTAAATCATTCTTATCAAAGAAGTTTTTGCAACGTAAAAGCAATACAATTTAAAGAAAAAAGAAAAAAACAATCAATAAATGGAAAAGAAATGAAAGAAAAAAGATAAAAAAGAGAGAGAAAAGAAAAAGTGGAGATAGTGGGTCCATCTTTAGTAACTGAGTTTAAACATGCTTGGGATAAAGCGTGATTAAACATGTCCATTTTCTAAAACAAAAATTTTAAATATGAAAAGATATTAAAATAATATTAAAAGAAGTAGAAAAATATCTCAAAGGGCAGGCTTGATGTACCACAAAGTTTCTTTCTGCTGTCAGTTTTTTATGTTTCTCTAGAAAAAAAAAAGATACAAAGAGGTAACTTTCGATCTTTACAGAATTTGCAGAGCAGGGAAAATAGACTTCTTTAGTTTGGAAAAATATTTATCGTTGACTAGAAACTCTTTATGGACCATGTAATCATAGAGAAAATAAAATATAAGTGCATTTTTGTCATAAACATTTTATGAGAAGAACCATGAAGTATAATTAATGCTATAATATCACTATTATTAGTTGTTCTTTACCTAAATTATAATTATATGAGGATGAAGGTTTCAATTTTATCACTGGGCATACATTTGGATATCAATTTTTTTTATGGAATGCAAATTATAAAATAAAAAAAACGATTATGAGCACAATTAGAAAGTTATTATATGATCCCTTTGACATCGTGGCTCTGTTTTTACCTACTGCATAGCTGTATTGTGTTTCTTGCATTAAATACTCCAAGGCACATTTGAAAGATTTTGGAACAGAATTATAAACGGGGATATTCCCAATCTGCAAATAGAGTTGGAAAGTTGCAGATTAGCAAATAGTTGAGGGTCTTAATGTATATTAAGTATGTTTCTTATTATCTTAAATTGACTTTAATTCAATAAAAGATTCTTTGTCATGTTGACTGGAACCCTAGAGGATATTTTTAAAGGGTTAACTATTCATTATTCATTATGTTGGAAATGTCAAATGATAGCTTGACATTTTTATGATATAGGAGTGCTCTGTTATTGCTCTGTTTTAGTTTTAGGAAGCAACAAAAAGGATAACTGTTCACTGTGGGAAAGACTGAATTATCACTTATTTATGGTGTTTGATTATAGATATAGGTTTGCTTTCTGTCAATGAGCTGGTTTTTTATTGGGTTAATAAAAAAATGGAATAAATATTCTTTTCAGGAGTCAAGGTTTAACTATTTTTTTCAAAATTAAATGTATACTGTATGAATTTTTAAATAATAAATTAATACCTAATTTTCTGTTGCTTCTTTATCTTTCTGTTTGTTTTCCCCTTTCCTTCTCTTACTTTAGGAACCTGCTGCCTGGGCTCTAATTCAGGAAGGACCTCTGATGCTTTTTAAAAGAAGTTGTTATGGGAATCCAGTGCACAAAACCTTCTACATGATATGTTAGGAAGTAAACCGGTCTGATCTGCAGCATGCCACAATTCATGAATCAGCCTATGAGTCATGGTCGCAATTCCAACATGCACATTTATACAGCTGCTACTTTTGACTCCGAATGGCCACAAATAGATCATTTGTATCAAGGCTTCCTTCCCCTCCTAATCCAATATTTACCCTCCATAAATGATAAAAAAAAAGTTGCCAGTGTGAAGGCTGTCCAGGAGCAATGATTAGCTTGAGCCCAGCATGGACATAGTGCATATATTACGTATGCACATACTATTAATGGTAGCTTCTTTGAACTTGGCAGCTAGGTAAATAGGTAGATTCCGACAGAATGAAATCCCCCAAAGCTTCTTCTGAAATACTTGGTTGGTTTCAAGGGAATGCCCTTGCCCTTTTCAATAAACTTTAACAAGAATGGAAAATCTTTTATATGATGAAATGCAGCATTCTTTTGGAGATAGCAGACAACATGCCAAAGCAGGATGGGGCTGAAGCAAGACTCAGAGGAAAGAAAGACACCTTTCTTTCTGATAGCCCTTTTTTCTTTGACACACTCCTTTCTTTATTCCAAGCTGCAGGAAAGGTACATATTACTGCAAAGAGGTCTAAATCAATCAATTATCAAGAGCTCGCCTGTGAACTCTTCGACATTTCTGTCAAAATTTCTAGACATATCATAACCTCACTCAACACTGTAACATGTACAGTATCCTCAGAGTCTCAGGGCTTCAACAAATGGTTTTGGTATCTTCTTCTGATTCTTGGACATAGAGCTCCTTTAGAGTTTTGTGGAAAATTAAATTGACCCTCCAGATAACCAGGGCTGACCAAAATGAATCTTTCCAATATAACAACATTATGGCCTATAAACAAAGCTCGCCATATCTGATTAATATCTTCAACCAAATCTCCTCTTTGAAGCTTCATTGCTAATATGCTATAAACCTTTTGGGTCTTTCTAACAGGTTTCTAACTAAAGCAATTGTATCACTCACAACTTCCCCCAGATGCAACAAGTTCATGTTTCATTATTTTCAGAATCCATAATCTTTTCATGTTCAATTAAGAAATGTCAATCCATTCTTTTTCTCTCCCCCTTCATCCCAGTGACCATAGTACAGGCAGGGTTTGGGGTTTTAAGGTTTGAGAAGGTATCTGTGTCAAACGACCATCCAAAGATATCACACAGGATCTGGTAATAGTTCTGTTTTGAAACCTGCTGTCACCAGTTATGATGGCCAAGTAGATCATGGGACAGAGAATGTTGTGGGACAGGTTGAACAAGCAGTCAACCAGCCTTGTCATATTGCTGCCATGTCCTGTGTGTTTGATTCTCTTCTGAATATCTGAAAGGCACAAAGAAAACAGGGAAAAGTAGCCCTAGCTCAAAGTAATGATCAGTGATGGTACTGGTCTAGGGCTGAGAAGACCTTGGTTTCCTCAGTTGGAGACATACATTTCTTAAATTTGAGGCAGCCATTCTTAATTAAAGCTACTTTGCTCTGCTAAATTACTTTTTTCAGAGAAAAAAAATGGGCAGAAGGAAGGTTAAACCCCAGTGCTAAAATATGGACAGCAACCTTGGTACACAGACTACTGGCACTACTACTTTTTGGTGTTCATTTTGTATGTTGTAGTTTTGAAAATAAGTAACAAGCCTCGGATAATTCCTGATTATTAACTGATATATTGAACATATATTCAGAAAAATTGAAATTAGCAGCAACGTTCTCCTTGCAGGCAGAAAACAAAGTTTGGAAGTAAATTTTGGCTAAATAATCTGCTTTTGCTAATTCACTGGATTAAAATACTGCATGCTTTCTAAACTTCAGCTGGGATTATCACTACTGGAAATATTTTCTTACCCATTGAGGTGTCATGTGGAATTCATGAAGACGGGCCTTTATTTCCTGATATTTAACTTGATATTAGAAACATTGCTCTTTTTATCAAGGAATTCAAATATACTGAGTATATTAGAATGCCTAAAGTTCAAAACCAATTATTAAATAATGTTGATTATTCTCAGCTACTAAGGTCCACCCAGTGTCTTAACATGGCACATAATGCTCTAGAAGCTGTGTTTTGCCTAACTATCAGAGCCAGGTCAGCACAGCAAAGAAGGCCTCCGAGTACCAGTCATTTCTACTTTTGCATTTACATAGCTCCCTTGCAATTGTGGGCTACATTTCAAACCAACTATTCACTGCTTCTAACCAAAGACTCGGGCCAGGCCAGCAGAAGAGAGGAAACTATAGTGGCATGGGTGAGATGAGCCATGTCAAATGATTGTTGAAATCCATATGCATGCATTATAATAATATGCAATTTTTTGAACAAGAAGCTTTCTGGAAAAATAAAATCATTTGATTTCTTTCAGAGGGAAGCTGTAAACACTATATACAAATAGACAACTGCAGCCCTATCCATTTAACTCTTTCTCCACTCTTCTTCATTTGTGTGTGCACCGAGGACAAAGAAAATACACAATGATGCATTTGGCCCACTGCTGAGCATAAGAATCTGTTACCCAGGAAGACTCCAAGTCATTCCTGGTTCAATCTTGCCTAGTTAGGAGCCAAGATCTACATCAACAAATATTATTATTGAGAATTCTGATCTACATCTGGAAGGCACCATAGTGCCCCTTGAAAGAGAAGCCCTAAATTCAGATTAGTAGGAGACCAATGTAAGAAAGGTTCCAGTAATACTGTATATGTATCGTTGTATATTGTATTGTATATGTAACATGATCTGGCATGCAGAAAAGAAGCATTAAAGGAAATAGTGAGCTGTGTCACCTTCATTAGAGTAAACCTTACAGAACTAAATCAGGCATACATATGAATAAGTCTATGCAGGATTGTCTGTGGATTTATTCTCTAAATGTTGATGTAGAAGAATTGAATGACGTTTTAAAACCTCGTATGTTTCAAATTACTATCTATAGTATGAATATATGAAAAATACTAACAAATACTAAATTTAATGTCAACAACTGAATTCTGAAACAGATTTCATGCAATTGGAATGCCTCCAGAACAATATCACATAAAGTTCAAGGACTTTATCCAGCCTTCTTATATACCTTTATAACAGCTTCAAATGTTGCACTATGATAAGCAAATGTGAAATCAACTCTCAGCTAGCATAGCCTTAAAAGCATTCTGGCTGCATGAACTCTCCATTTCAGATTGTTATTCATCTTTGGAAGTCCTGTACTTTTGGAAAGATGAAAAAAATGCTACTGAAAAAGGTTTGACTAGGCTATGTATGAAAACATTACCTTTACCTGAGGCTCCAGATAGACCTTTGTGTAGACTGCCAGAGCAACAACAGTTTTTTAAAGCCCACCAATCAAAAATGAGGCATAGATCTGGCAGGTGCTACAAGGAAGAAGTACATGGTAGTCAAGAAACCTATATACTACAGGTCATGATAAATGATTAACCAGTATGCCACAGTGCCAGACTGAACTCTTGGCATTTTATAATTAGATGTACTACAAAGGGAGATATACCCATTTGCTCTTTGTGCCAAGTAACTATGTTAGATAAATAGCTGGGTTAATGCAGAGGCAAGGAGGGCTTCCATTACAGATATTTATCTTCCTGTTGTGAAAGAACATAGTACAAGTAAAGAAAGGCTAGAAAGCATACTGTACGAATAGCAGATTTTAAATATAAAAACTGAGATGAATGACATGGAGCAATTGAAAAATAATAATAATCCAGATCTAGCCTGTTTATCTGTTATGGCAAGAACAATGTCAGGCAGCATGTTGATCAATACATTAGTTAGCTCTTAAACCAGCTATATTTAATTGCAAATAAGATGTACTGAATAAACATTCACAAGATTGGCTGTCACCAGAAGGCCTCCTGTTGCATCCAGATACAAGTGATCTATGCATCTTTACTGGCAGAAATTAGGTCAGTGTGTGGATCACTGTAAGCCAATAAACTAGAATGCACCAGTGACTTGAAAAAACTTCAGAAAGACACTTGAAGATGTGAACACCTTCAAGAAGATAAAAGCAGCAGGAAACACCTTTGGTATCAAATTATTACATAAATATTAGGCAATATCTAAAGAATTGTCAATAAAATCAAGGGCAGCCAGACTTAATTTTGATATGTAGACTCATTCTGTGTCTTTCTGCTAAGAAATAAATGTCACAGAAGTCAACAAGTGCTCCATGTAGCTTGTGTGCCTAACGTCAAATCACAGACATGCAGACTGATTGACTTACATGATTTCTATGGTACTCCATTTAAAACTCTCTGATTTATAAGCTTAAAACAATAATAATATTTTTTTTCTTTTTATGAGCCTGATTAAAAGTTTAAAACAATAATGGATTCTTAAAATTATGAAAAATAGATAAATCCAGCTGGTAATACTTGTCAACAAAATCCCCAATAAATTAAGATCTGGAAGCCTGAGGAAAGGAGATTATTTTCACTTCTCTTTTAAATGTTAACAAGGGGATGGACACCTCAACATTGTGTGCCAGTTGTTCCAAAGGTTACAAGGCAACCTACAAAGGAGGTAAGTTTCCTGGTTCCTACCTCTTTATCTTCATGGAGGTAAAGCCATGCAAAAACCTTCAGAACTTAACATGTAGGATGGGCAGATTCTTAGTGGAGCACATAATTCCAAAGGTAGCCAGGAATGCATGAAATACTTTATGGGTAAAACCAACCCTTACATTTGTACTCAGAAATAGATAAGTTACCAGTGCAGTGATCAAGGGAGAGCTTTCTGTCAAATTGGCTTTTGCATGTCAGCATATAGGCAACCACAAGGGGTACCTTTTTCAGTATTTGAACAATCTTTAGAAGCAGCCCCAAGTACAGTAGATTGCAATTTTTTAAACACGAGAGAATGAGAGCATGAGTGACTGTAGTCAAAGATCTAGCTTCAAGAATAGTCACGTCTGACATACTCCCCCAGAGCTGGGAAAACGTTCTCTCGGCCACTCTCCTCCATCAGAAGAATTTCCAGATTCTGAAGGAGCTTCTTTGGGGGAATATAAAAATGCTGTTTAAAGCCAAAACTGGAGCTTTTGGGGAGCTAAGTGGTTTCTAAACAGGTACTTCATCATTCAGGGATTCTGCTTGATCTGCTTCAAATCATCAAGTTCCAGACTATTTCCAAAGAGACTGTCAGCCTAGAGCAGGGGTGGGCAATTACGGCTCCTTCATGACTCATGGACTTCAACTCCCAGAATTCCTGAGCCAGCATGG